>JAMKCH010035278.1:0-79200 GCA_023653785.1 Ophioderma brevispina | reverse complement strand
GTTCAAGATGTTATTTTGTGAAAATACTTTATTCTTCGTCTTCTCGATGTGGGTCTTATAAGAGAGAAAATGTAGGACAAGATGTTCGAATTCTGAATAAATTGCAGCCAAACCTCAAATTCACTACAGAAATATCACACGTTAAACATGTGCCCCGTGGTTTGGGTTGAACCATTGCTGTGGCAACGAAGCATGTTTTACGCAAGGTTACATCATTTTCTTATACGGCTAACTATCACCATTGTTACTCATTATACGACATTCTTTCTTCCCTGTTGCTAACTTGTTACTAAAACTACATGTTGTATGCAGAAACTCATAATGTGTGTTTAAAAACAATAAATATGCAGATCTGCTTAGCAATTAACTTAGAAGATATGGATCATTGTGGAGCATTACATGCTATTTATAATTTTGCAAGCTGTATGTTGCTATTTCTTCTTGGGGGGAGGGGTGAGGTAGGTTGGAAGGACAAATTCCTTGAACCGTGCTTATTTTTCTCCATATCCCCCATCCCGCTGCCACTGCATCTCAAATTATTACGAATCATTGCAATCTGAAGTAATCCGGCATAGATCAATCTTTTGTTACAGCAAGTAAAAGGAAACAATATAAAAATCTTAAATGCGTTATAATATTAATTAGGATTTCAATTAGACCCCTCCCACCGTGTGTAGCATGTAAAATGGGTAAATAAACAACACATTACAAGACACAATATTAACAGAAAAATCCATTCGCCGGACGTAAAGCAGATAATTCTTGAATAATTCAAAATTCTGTGAAGAATAAGCACCCTATTTTGTAGAGATCATTTCGATATTTGTCCTAATTTAGCTATTTCGCGTATGTTGCTTTTTCCTGTTGGGGTGGTGGATTGGGGCCAATTCCTTGAACCGCGGTTAATTTTCTCCATACACCATCCCGCTGCCACTACATCTCAAAGTTATAACGAATCGTTGCAATCTGAAGTAATCCAGCATAGACAAAACGTTTGTATCACAACCTTTTGTTACAGCAAGTAAAAGGAAACAATATGAAAATCTTAAATGCGTTATAATATTAATTAGGATTTCAATTAAACCCCCCACCGTGTGTAACCTGTAAAATAGTCTATTAAAACATATTGCTTATGGATAAATAAACAAAACATTACAAGACACAATATTAATAGAAAAATCCATTCACCAGACGTAAAGCAGATAAATCTTGAATAATTCACAATTTTGTGAAGAATAAGCACCCTTATTTTGTAGAGATCATTTCGATATTTGTGATAATTTCTTCCGCCTATTTTTTTTTAAATTTTATTTTGCATTTTTTTCGCCAAGATAGACTCTAATCATCATTATTCTGATATGGCAAACGTCTTAATCGCTTATGATATACATATAACTCCGATTATCTGTTATATGATACCCCTACCCCTAATACAGTTTTCTTAGCTACTTTTTCATTTAGCCTTTTTATACGCTTCACGTTATAGCACCACCACATCACCGGACAAAAAAAGATCATTTTACAACGGCACTTTTGGGGTATCCAAAGATATGTACTAACCATATCTGAGGTCAAAATTCGTATCTCTTCTGAGCCAGTCGCCACTTTTCTTTCAAGCGATTTTTTGACCAGTGGGTCCCGCCTACAATGGGCCTATCATATTGTCGTATGAGGTTAAAGTCCTTTTGCATAATTATGAACGCGTATTTACGTTTGTTGCATTTAACAAGTCAAAACAACAGCAATTTACCTTCACGTCTCCAACGTCAAATATCACGTTCGTATAAAAAACATGGGTTCAGAGACTATTTTGTACATTAGGTATGTGGGAATGCTTTTATAGAGGCCTGTTTTCCCTTCCATCGCTGTGAATCTACAAGCCCCTAAGGAATCCCAGGCCTATTAACCTGGACGTTGAAACGATCACTGGTTAAAGATGGATCTTTCACTGTGATTTAGGACTTAAAACAACGAACGAACAGATCTTCCAATCTTGGTTTCCGCATATTTGATCACATATTTTTAAGTGCGTGTTCGACTTTCACAACAACCGTGACGACCCGCAGTGCTGTTGCAACACCACCACTACTATGAGCCGTGGCTGGTTTTGATAGAAATCAATTACGGGCTTGGGCTTTAATATAATACAACAAATTTGTTTCTTCCTGTTTAATAACTTCTGCAGTACCCAAGGACCATTACACATCCAAGTTGCCCTAAAATGTGTGCTCACTTATGTGGCATCACATGACTTATATAAGAATATACAAGCGGGATTCCTCTCCAAAAACGCCGTATCCAAAATCAGGTGCCCAAGAGGTATTATAATGAGCATACCAGCTTCATTTCATCACCACATATTTGGTTTACGTACTGTCATATTTGGAGAACGGATCCTCTTTGCAATTTCATGGGACGCGGTATTTTACGTTCGCACACTTACGAGTGAAACAACAATCACAACTGATGCCACATGCTATCACTCGACCTCAAATATCTCTTTTCCTGACAAAATTAACAGGGATCATCAGGAGAACTTTTGTGCAATAGGGAATGCAGGAATCTTTTTAGAGGCCTGGTTTCTTCAAATCGAATTGGTTTCCCATAAAATTTTGCCGTAAAATCGCCGATCAACCATGAACACTGAAGAACAAACGTGTGATCACATATATGTAGGTGCGTGTTCGTGGGCAGTAACAGCGACGATGCGCGCTGGTTGCCAACAAGAAGGATGTTAACTCGAGTTGAGAGAAATTGGTTACGTTGTTGGCTTATTCATAACACAAGTGTTTGCTCTCGGTTGATATCTAGCACTGTGGGCAGCCAGCAGTTATAACAGTCAGGCAGTTAGTTTAGGTATGAACTTATTACCACAGACATGGTTAGAAAGTAGCAAGCTCAATACACCTCTAGACGACTATTATTTGCCGAATGGTCTGTTTACGCCCTTTATCTAAAGCAATCTATCCTAACCCAGGGGTCCCACTAGCGGCCCGCATGCCAAATCCCGCACACTCAACTGATGATGTTTAGCCCACCAACCAGCCCAACGACTTTTATTTGGCCTGCTTGGCCCATGTGCAATATAGTTGAGAACCCCCGACTCTTGTCTATACACCCACTCAATCGACTTCGAAATTCATATTTGGCCTCTTTGCCCATAGGGGCAAATATAGTTGATAACCCACCGACTCTGGTCTATACGCCGCTCATTTCATAGTCGCCTTCCGAAATACTTTTCTTCAGGACAATTAATCAAACTGTGGTGTTCACTACCAAAGTCATAATAAAATCTTAGAGTAAATATACTTTGGGTAGCTATAATGTATTTTTGGCACAACTTGGAAATTCTCCTCTGCCAAATTGTATAGTTAAGTGGCAAGAAGTGGTCTGTTTCCCTAAATCACACTGAACAGGATATAGATCGACAATTTTAATGCCACTGCTAAAATTTTGCTTCATAGAAAAATCTTTTGTAATCTGTTCTGGCCATTTCAGATAAATGGCCAGACAGGTGGAACGGGTTGGCGTCAACGTACATATCTTCCCGCGCCTTTCACCACCAATGAGTCCTCGGGTTCGATCCCCTACAGCTGGGCCTCGGTCTTCTCGTGGCTTAATTTATGGAATTGGTTTCAATCCATACTCGTTCCCGCAGTTTTTCTCTCCGGGTACTCCATTTCCACTCCACACTACAGCTCACCACCTAAAATAGCGGCTTCTTTGCATAATTCTGTTCTGGTATTATGTTTCTCTGATGTGCTGAGCCTTTCATGGCTGCCGCAATTCACCTTGAAATGTTTACTGGATTGTCATGGCGTTAAAAATATTCAAATTATTAATTCAGTACTTTTATTTATTCTGTATTTTAGAGGCAGGAAATTGCTTCCAATTGATTTCGATGTTAATTCATGACCATATCTCCTCTCTAATTTGAAATCCCATTGACAATTTGCCACGTGATTATTTAAATAATGAATGGGCTTGCATTTTAATTCATATTGTGTACACAAATTTTCAAGTTAACAACAAAATCTCCAGACCAGTCAAAAAAAAAATATCGACCTACACATCAATAATAATAACATGAAATTAAATATTCCCTAAGGAGATTGGATTAATTCATTCCAATGTCTACATATAATGACCAACCGCTGAAATTAATGATGAATGACACAGTAAAACAAAAGAGCCACCATGCGATTAATAATGACTTGCCACTTCATATTCTAACCAATTTGTTACAGACGGCAAAAACCACAACTCTGCGTAACATGACAATTACGGGAGCACTGAAACACTCAATTTGATTAATATCTTTATCGATTCAATAATGGGAGGGGAAAAAATGAAAAAGAAGAAGGGGAAAAATTGCCATGAATAGAGTATTTATAATTCCAAAAGCAATCAGAAAACCTATACATCAGAACAATAGATAGATGAAAATAAAAGCAATCTATGATGAACAAAAGCGACAATGCCAGCCGCCAATTGTAATATTTATTTTTAAACTCGGAGTTGAATTTTTCAGCGACGGCTACAAGGAGAGAGAGAGAGAGAAAAAAAAAAGTAATATTATGGGGTAGGGAAGCCTTTGCTTCCTGCGCCGCTGTGAACATGTACATACATGCATGCTGCCTTGTTTTCCTAGCACAACACGAGGCAAGCTACACACGGCTGAGAACTACACACACACACAGGCGGCTCTCTGGCAATATTGAAATCAAGTCTACGATAAAATGGTCAAGATTATTATGTAATTAAAAAAATAAAACCGGGCTCGTTTTAAATTTAACAACAAAAATGTTATACGATTGGGATGCACATTTGAAGGAAAAACAACCAAAATATGACTTGGATTAAAGAGGAGTAGTATGGTGTATGGATGTATTCATATACATCTCTCTGAATCCACCATTTTCTTAAGAAAATAAATTACAAAAATTCCGACATTACTATAAATAATGTGTTGTCTCTCATATGAAGACAGGAATTTGGAGTGTTGGTGGGATCACAAGTGCTATAATTTCATGTTCATTACAATGGTGATGATTTTGTTACCTTTCATTGGGAAACGTCGAATTCATTATAATATGAAAAATATCCAGCATCGTAGCCATATGTGGAGGCAAAGTCACCTGCCTTATGGTATTCAACCGTAACAGAATGAACTTCTTCTGCATTCACTTGTGTACATCTGTACTTTCATCTATAGCTGTAATCTAAATTTAGGTATGATTGTAATCTTTTATTACAATTTTAAATACAAGCCCATGCAGCGTTTATTGCACTGTGAAATGATACCGCGCTTTAAAGAATATTGGCCATAAAAAAAAATCTTCATTTTGCTATTTACCTAAGGAACTCTTTAAAGTTGTTTCTACTGACAACTTATACAATTTCCAGAATAGATATTACATTTGTCAAAAAAAGAAAGGTTTGTCCTATAGCTCATGAGGGAATTTTAAATCTAATTCAGAATGCATTTTTGTATTATTTTTATTTAATTTTCCAACAAAATTTCTGAGCTGTTGTTTCAACTAGTCTAAACCTTATGAATTGTCAAAACATATGCTAGTACAAGACGTGCATTTTAGACATAACTGCCCCGAAATTTGACATGAAAAATATTAACTTGATAGTTGAAAAAATACAAATTTGACAATGAATGTGACATCCTCTCACTAATCGGTACAGGTGTTCTTTCTTCCAGTACAGTATATATTTTATGGTTGAGGAAATAATTTTAAAGGTGCAATGAGTGATTTCAAATACCAAGTGTCCCTAAAATAACTGAAAACCCCAATATTTGCACGGATGTGAAGCTTTCCATTAAAAATATCCCCATCTTTTATAACATTCGGCATTTGCAATATGCATTAAATTCAATGGGGAAGGGGGAAGATTTATTGGAAGAAGTCCGATTTTAGATGCAGGAGGAAATAGTCTTCGGAGAAAATCTGTGAGGACGAGTATGGATCGGCAACCAAATTCACATACGACACTGGCTCGACTGAGAATCGAACCCGGGCCACATTGGTGAAAGGTGAGCAATTCGACCACTACACCAACTCTCCCTCCCAAAAGGAAGAAAATCCTTCATGGTGTTGGACACCTGAAAGGATTTTGTTGAAAATTATTTATTTGGTGCAAAATTGTACAATTTCTAATTTTGTATTAAAGTAAATAGGAAATTCAGCCTACATATGCATGCCTGGAAAAAGTGGGGAATTTGGGAACCACATCCATGGAAAATTTTGCTATTTGGAGGGAAATTTATGTCCTTTAGTAATAACAATTGTAGGGAAATGTTGCTATCTTGGAGAGAAATTTTGATTGTATTCCCGGGATATTTGGCATTTTTTCCGGCCCTGCCTATATGTTTCAAGTTGAAATATAAGAAAATCAAAATCATGTTTTGTTTTCACTTTTAAAGACACTATCAGTGATTTATCCGACAGAGTGAAAATATTTGAAATTTGCAGGAATAGTTTAAATTGAAGGATAAGTCTGTAGAATTCTCGTAAGTTAATTTTTTCCAACTGAAGAATTAACAGAAAAGGAAGAAAACGGCAGTGTTCAAGATACAAATTTCCATTCAATTACGTGTTGTAGAAAGTGTCCGTTCGGACAATTATGACTAAAATAACCAATTTAGTCTTTATTAGGCTGCATTTGGTCGTATCACTTGCAGGGTATGTTAAAATACCAATACTAGTACCAGACATGCAAAAATCTGATTTTTGATGATTTTTTTATTAACCCTAACCCGGACCGGGTCGTTTTGCCGGCCGACGGCCCAAATGCAACGAAAGGCAATCTATTTTTATTTTTAACGGCCCAGATGCAACGAGAGCCAAAGTTTGCGTTTCATTAAAAAAAAAAAAAAAAAAAAGATATTTGGCATTTTTTCCGGCCCTGCCTATATGTTTCAAGTTGAAATATAAGAAAATCAAAATCATGTTTTGTTTTCACTTTTAAAGACACTATCAGTGATTTATCCGACAGAGTGAAAATATTTGAAATTTGCAGGAATAGTTTAAATTGAAGGATAAGTCTGTAGAATTCTCGTAAGTTAATTTTTTCCAACTGAAGAATTAACAGAAAAGGAAGAAAACGGCAGTGTTCAAGATACAAATTTCCATTCAATTACGTGTTGTAGAAAGTGTCCGTTCGGACAATTATGACTAAAATAACCAATTTAGTCTTTATTAGGCTGCGTTTGGTCGTATCACTTGCAGGGTATGTTAAAATACCAATACTAGTTCCAGACATGCAAAAATCTGATTTTTGATGATTTTTTTATTAATCTGATTTATCAACTCACTGATAGTGCCTTTTAAGATATTTCTGTAGCCAAATACAAGGCAAAAATCTCTTGAGTATCTAATCTATATGAAAGTCACTACATATGACACGTACAGTAATATGGATGCCCTGAAATCTCTTATTGCACCTTCAACCCTATGGAGAAGATTTGGAGGATTTTGGAATAGTTGTCAGGAAAAAAAGTTTTGGTAAGTTGAAATTGTTGATCTTTGTGAACAAAACAGACACCACATTCATAATACATCCAGACATTGCCATTTCTTAGGCCGGATTTCAATCCCATTATAATTATTGAACAACACACTCAAGGAATGGGTTATAAGTTAAGAACTTACTTTATTTGATGGCGGCAAGGTTTCAATCATGTTCAGCAATAGCTCTCCGTTACAGACCGGATCTTCCAGTGACCTGCTGCTAAAGGTGTCTAATAACTCAGCGCAGAGTTTGTTGGTGAAGAGAGGTTCGGGCAGTTCTCGTAAGTAGTCCTTTAGCATACCTGTGTTTGGCAATATTTGGATCCAATTTATTTTATACAGTTTCATTATAACAACTTCTTTAGATTTTTGTGTGGAAGAGCAGATTCTTGGAAGGAGTACACAGCCATTTTAAGGGATTCCCAAAAAGTTTCTTATAAATCTCTATTATAAACAAGAGTACAATTTATGTTCCTACCATGAACAATTTGAAATTTATACCAATTTTATCAGCTTTGACATTTACACACCAAAATTTCAAAATCCATTTCCATGAGTTTCACCCATATGATCACAGCTTGCACAACTGTAATTTTCAGGGCAATCAAGCAAGCCATAAAGAACTAGAAGGGCATTAAACAGCGGCAAAATCGGCAAATTCTTCCACGCGATGGCAAAGGCTCTATTAATTACATTAATAGGCCAAAAATCAAAACTTCAAAGAGTCATAAGTCTTCAACAAAAGGTGCTATGAAAATATGGTTTACAGATTTGAATTTCTGACGACGAGACCTTTAATTTGATATATAATTTGACCTATTTTGCTTGAATTTTTTTTGACCTGTTATCTCTAATCAAAGTATGTGGATATTACAGGCGAATGTTGACCCTTTTTCACATCAACAACAACAACAGACAACAACAGACATCAACAGTGGACAAAGAGGCTATGACCCCGTACACACTATCAAGATCTCTTAATTCAACTAAGCGTTAACGAAGATTAAAAATTTGACAAGTATAGTGTGTACGCTCTTCCCTTATTTCAACGAAGATTAATTTTGCTTAATTCAACGAAGCAAATCAGCTTCTTTCAATTAAGGGAATAGTTATTTCGATTAAGAGATTTACTAGTGTGTACGCACACTTCGTTGAATTAAGAGGTGATGTGTATTGGTTTACATACCAAGGCCATATTTCCAGTAGGCACACTTGTTTCAATCTTTGTTAGTTTTCTACTAGTGTGGACGCAATTGTATCTTAATTAAGTATAGTGTGTACGCACACTTTATTAACTAATCAAGATTAACTAATCTTCGTCGAAATAAGCAATTTTGCAGTGTGTACGGGGTCTATGTGTCTTCCTGCCTTAGGGCAGGCGACACAAAAATTGTTAAATGCAGTGGCTAAGCAAATAAAAAAAAAAAAAAAAAAAAAAGAACTAGTAGGGCGTTAAACAGCGGCAAAATCGGCAAATTCTTCCACGCGATGGCAAAGGCTCTATTAATTACATTAATAGGCCAAAAATCAAAACTTCAAAGAGTCATAAGTCTTCAACAAAAGGTGCTATGAAAATATGGTTTACAGATTTGAATTTCTGACGATGAGACCTTTAATTTGATATATAATTTGACCTATTTTGCTTGAATTTTTTTTTGACCTGTTATCTCTAATCAAAGTAACAACAACAACAGACAACAACAGACATCAACAGTGGACAAAGAGGCTATGTGTCTTCCTGCCTTAAGGCAGGCGACACAAAAATTGTTAAATGCAGTGGCTAAGCAAATCCCTTAATTTGACAAATGTTAAAATTGCTTAATTCACAGAAACAAATTAGCTTCTTTCAATCAAATGCTTGTTTTGATAAAAGGAATACAAGGACATTTTGTTTGAAACATGCCCTCTAGTTCATTTAAAACTGAGATTTATGCATGTATTCTCCATACTAGGCTCCACCTGGAGTAGATCGCCAAGATATCAAAGAACAATTTTGTATTTTTGGCTTGTGCACAACAATTTGTTCAATTGAGTGCTTTGGGGCTTCTTCAAATTATACATTAATTAAGGGGTGGGGTGGTGTATGCTACCTTACTTATCTTGCCCCAACATATACATTTGTAGCATCTAGAGAACATATTTGCTTGGATTTTTAAAAAATGGCACAATAAATCAACTTTAAATTTAATTTTGTTGGAGCAACAATGCACAGACAAGGACCTTAGAAAGCAGCCAGCCATTGTACCCATTTCTGGCTGGATTATATTTGAGTACTGTGTTTGAACACAATAAGAAGGGTTTAATGAAGAAATTATATTATAACTATGATCTCACCTGTTATCACATTGATATCGGGGTAATTTTCCCTTGAGAGATCAACCATTGCACTTGCCGTATCAAACTCTTCTCGTAATCTCTTTTTCCTCTTGGCCGACCCGCACACACGATAAACTCCAATGTATTGAAGTCCTCTCACTTCTATCTCCTCCACACACTTCTGCACAATAATCGGGACATTGCGTCCCGAATTCTCTCTTTGAACCACCACGTCGAGTTGTACACCAAACAGACCTTTTCGGTCTAACGATGGGACCCGCTTTAATGTCGCGTGACGTTCTGTAAACGTTAGCACCATGTAGATTATTCCTCGTGGCTCCAGGCGCAGTCCAAGCTTGAAAACCTCATCCTTGGACTTGGCCTGCATTAACAACTGAGAGAATCTCACCATCCCACGATGGCACGGCTTTCGCTGTACATCTGGCTCCCAGACGTTATAAGTATATATCATAATGCTTAAATCATGTGATTTCTCTAAGTCAATTTCAAACTTCTCGTCCCAACAAAACTCCTCCTTCCCTGTCACTGTAGCAGTCTGAGCTTTGTGTACCGAATCCACCTCAACAACTGCATACAAGTCCCGCATATCTTTCTTTGAAGCTAATGAGGGCGCCATCTTACGCCCTCCATGCAGATGAAGAGTAAGAATCCCAGAGCACGGAATCTGTCGGTTTCTAACTCGAGTGCTAATATCACTTTTATACTTAAGAAATTCAGTTAAATCTATGTCCAGTGGTTTGCTTTGTGATGGATGCCGAGTCTTTTTATCATGATCTGGGGATGGCTTTGGTATATACTTTGAGTCTCCTCTACCCAGGTCAAGTTCTCTGTTCCTCTCAGCTTTCTTTGTGCTCTGCGTGCTCTTGCGCCCTCCCACATTGCGCACTAGTGATGAGAGTCGCTGCTGCTGTTTCAGCAAGTCCAAATAAGATGTGCGTTGCTTTTTGCTACCATTTGTTGCTGAATCTACAGACTTCCTTGATGTGCTTGGAAAGAATGAGTCAAGAATTGCAGATCTTGGTCTTGGAGATTTTTCTGAAATGAATAGTAAAAAAAAAACATGACTTAAAATCTGCATCATTTTTTCTGGGCAGTTAAAGATAACACTGATTGACAACAATCGATCGTTTTCTCTACTACCATACACATCTATTTAGGGATTCAACCACATCGCACAAAGCCCCTGTCTCAGGTCTGTTTCTTGTAATTTTACTTAGAATCGGCACAGTTGGATTTCTTCTTTTTTTTTAAGATTAACTTTAACACAGTTTACTCTAAAATGAATACAACATGCTACTATTTTAAGTTATTTTCAATGACATAGCAATAATCTTTTATTTTATAGTTATTTTGTTGTCCTTTTCCCATAGCAAAATATAGGCAGGTTTCGGGATATCCGATATGCTACCGGAACAGTATCGGGATAGTTTTCACATGCAAATTTTTTGTCCATATATGGTCATGGTTCTTGGATAGTATCGGAACAGTATCTGCTATTCTACAGGTAGCTAGTCTCAGTTACTATCGGATACTATCCCGATACTAGTATCGGATACTAGCACATTGTTCAGTGGCCTTAGTCTCTCGGTTCCCGCCAAATATGTTTTTCATCTTTACATTGGTAAAAAAGTTGAAAAATTGTAATGGAAATTCATGGGTCGGTCGGCATATATTTTCTTTTAAATTTTGTGCTAATTTGGATGAAAATTTAGTCAGCAGATTTTTGTAAGGTTGGTCATGTTAAGGCAAACAAACATTTTTTTTCCCTAACAATGGACACTGCGCACACACGCATGCACACATGCGCGTGCACACACACACACACACACAAAGGGATAAAAAGTGTTCAAGAAGTTTATGAACCTTAAAGGTGCAACGAGAGATTTCACATATCAGGTGTCCCAAAAATATTTAAAATTCTAATTTTTGCATTGATGTACAGCTTAAGATCAAAAATACCCCCACCTGAAAGGACTAAGCTAAGAAATATTTCTTCAGTACCAAAATTTTGAAATTTCTGATTTCGTATCTCTAGAGCAATTACTAAATTCAGCTTATGTTTTATATCAGGCGGTGGCGGCCAAGCCTCATTCATTTATAGCAACTCCCCAAAAATGTCAAAAGAAAATACAGCAATACAAAGTGCAAACCACAAGCCAATTTGGGTGCTTTGATGTGGGTCGGTCATGGGTGTTCCCATGACCCACATACAACCTCGTCCTCGTTCGTTATTCATACAAAAAAAATCAGAAATAACCCTTCCAGTGGAGTTGATTCTTCAATGCCAACGGTTTTGGAATAAGAAAATATTTCCTGACAACATATAAAAAATCAGAATTTTTCGTAAAGCATTTCGCTTTTACGTGTTAAACCAATGGTGACGTTGTGGAATTAGGATTTCTGGCCGCCCTCCCCTGTTTTATATTGAATATGAGCAATAAAAGATGGCCTTTCGTTTACATTTTAGACATTCTGTAGCCAAAGACAAAGCAAAAAATCTATTGAGGTCGTCTATATGAAATAACTACAATATGACCACAATATAGGATGACTCAAAATCTCTTGTTGCACCTTTAACATGATTTACATAATCATGCTTAGAAATTACCTTGAGAAGTACTATACGTGTTTGTGGGCTAAAATGTATGGAAAAAGGCTGGTTTTTAAGTTAAGAAGGATATAAATTTTTGTGGGATCAAATGACCTTATTGAGGTGAAATTCCAAAACATGGTGCATTGTGGACTCAGTACACCCTCTGGATGAATCCATTACATGTAGCAGGTCGGCGCTAATCACCAAAATTTGAGAGGCCCATCCCTGATATTACTGTACGACCATAGTATAGTCCCATCTGTTTTTAACCTGAAAATTGCTTGAATTAGGGGGGGGATATAATGGGGATCCCCACTCAACATGAAACACACAAGCATCTGTTTCAGTCTTTCAGGAGTTAAATGATCAATATTTCCAAGTGTCAAATTGAGATGGGTGCTCGAACAAGACCTGAAAATGAACGGATGGCAGAACCTAATTAAAATTTTGTAAAGAACATCACAAGAAAATATTTCCAAAACAGTAATGATTATACAAAAATTGCATGTAAATCTATTGCCTTCCAATTATACTAGGATTTTCACTATTTTTTAGAATCTGTCAAAACTGCGGGTGGGATTATAATGAGCATGGGACTATACTCGGTCAGATACGGTAACTAGAGCAATTTTAAAACCAGAGGTCTAGTGGAATTTCACCCATGGAAACACCCTGCAGCTCAAGGTGGGTTCAAATAAGGTCACACACATGGTTTAAACGTAGAGATATTTACAGCACGCACAAAACAAACATATCAGTGTTGATTTGAAGGAAAAAAAGGACATTCCCAATTCTTGATTTAAATACAAAAAACTAATCTCTCCATTGCGAATGTCCTCCTACACAATGGCGTCACATGCATATCAGTCCAGAGATGGAGATTTTTATTATTTACCTTTGGCAGATAGGGCAATAACAAAAAACTATATTTAGAGAGTGGATCTAGTAAACAGCCCTATGCAATAAACAACTTATCAATGGTGCTGACAGTTGCTTTTCATTGTCATTAAAAAAAAAAGACTTTCATCTTGCATGCAAATAGAACACAAAATTACTAAGTTATGGTGCAAATGCATTTTTTTTCCAAAAAATATCTATCCTTCCAAGTTATTCAGAAACCGTGCCTACAGAACACTTGATCCACAGCCTCCTTACCTAACTGACTTTCCGAAAAAAAGTTGTAGTTAAGTAGGATTATCGACTACGGCATCCTGGACAGATTTTGTTGAAAATTGGTTGAAATGTGGGTAATGGTGACAGAAACCTGAATGACAAATTTCAATTTTTTTTCAAACATGGATTTTGGAGATTTCAAATTTTAGGGTTTCAATTTCTCATCGACTTTGTACAGCAACTGATATAGGCAGTCATTTTGTAAACACCACATGTGGGCCTTGGGCCAATGGTTCTTCTGACCAATTATGAAGTTACTCAGTCAATGCGTAGGTATGCGAGAAATAAACAATTGTTAACCTTTGTTTTTATTTTTTTAATTAACTTTGGTCAAAGGTCACATAGGGGTCATCAAAGGTCAATCTGCATACATCCCATTAAGTCTTGGCCAGTGGTTCTTTTTGAGTAACTTTGGTGGCCGTAGCATCTTATGTGTCAAAGAAATGTAGTTTTATAGATTTTCACAAAATGGAGTCAAAGTTCACAAAGGGGTCATCAGAGGTTGATTTGTTTACACCACATATGAGCCTTGGGTCAGTGGTTCTTCTGACCTATTATGAAGTTATTCAGTCAATGTATATGTGAGAAAAGAGCAATTGCTAACCTTTGTAATACGGTCACAGTCCACAGTGGGAAAGCTATCCCCATGTGTCTTCCTGCTAAAGCAGGTGACACAAAAACAGCACTTGTTTGTTTGCTTTTGTTTTCTGTGTGTGCATGTTTGTTTGTTTGTTTTTTACTTTAGGTTATTTATGATGGCTAATAAGGGGTAGAGTACCATAAACACTTCTTTAAAATGCTTCTTTCTAAACAAACGATACTGATCATCAGCATCTGAACTTCAAAATAAAAATTTATAACAAATTTTATGACTGAAAATGTATTTTCTTTTAAAATGCACAATCCAGAAAAATGAGCAAAAGAGGATGAAAACCAAATTATTTTATATGGCCTCATTGGGAGATTTCACATCCTAGTGCCCTACAAGTTCCGTACTATTTTTCATTCAACGATGTTTGAATTAACTACAAATTTCATTCACATTAATAGCAACCATGTTACAAGCTTCACATCAATTTGGCAAGAGGTGTTTTCGGCAGCGAAGTCTCCCTGCGGGAGCTCAATCGGAAAAAATAAAAAATGTGGCAATTACAGGCTCTGACTGGAAGCACTCGTTTGACCCCCCTTATTTTATGACTTCTTATTTTATATTGTTTTGGACTTATTGATTTATACAGGCAAATTATGCAATGGATGTTGTTTTGAAACCATGGTAATTGCACTGTAGAGATACACATGTCCACTCAAATTTAGTTAAGATAACTTGTTCACACAAAGTCAGGTGTGAACAAAGGCCATTTTAAATCTTTTTTGCCGTTAAGCGACCGACCCTTAAGAAACCTGCCGACTCAAACATTGTTATACAATCAGGACAAAAATGTTAAGATCTATACTAACAACCCATAATTTCATCAATTTTTAAAAACTTTTCACCAACACAAAGACAAAAAAATATCAAAACACAACAAAAAATTAACAAGTACTATAAAAGTTTTCCTATGTCATTGAAACAAAAAACTTTAAATGTAGCATTTTGTATTCATAAACAAAAATTCCGACCAACCAACCTCATATTTTTCTCTGTTTCCAGCAAAAAATTTCGAGGGGTTTAAGGCAAAAAGGCCCCATCCGCAATAGGCTTCCCAGGGTTAGATTGGCAGTATCACACTTAATAAGAACACAAGTGACAAATGGCAAATCTAGCTATTGCAGATGGGGTCATTCGCATAAAACCCTCATTTTTTATGCCTTAAGTATACTTCAATACCTAAATTTTCAAAAAACTAAAAAATTAAAAAAAAAAAAAAATTTTTTATCCAAATTTAACTATTAAATGTTCATGTGTCTTTTTATTCACCATATCGTTGTCAATTTGAAAATTTATAAGATCAAGTAACGCTTATCTTACAAAAAGGCAATTCTGAGTTTCATATTAATTTTGAGAAAAAAAAGTGAGGCAACTTTTTAAATATTCTCAATATCCCAAATTACTATTCAGCAGTCTCTGTCAGAAATATAGTTAGTTGTTACACACCAATTGTCCAATCACCAAAGGAGATTATGGCTCATAAGATTTATCCGTGTGGTTCAAATACAATTGTTTTTCACTCTCAGTGGTATCCAGCAGAGGGTGTTTGAGTCAATCCCAAAGATAGCAATCTGCCCATACTGGGCTGTAACTAAAAAACATGTCAGTGCTTAGGGATAAAAAGTGTTCCAAAGTTTAAGAACCATATTCATCATTCCCTAGAACTCACCGCTTTGTGGGCTAAAATGAATGTTAAAGTAAGGGTTTTTAGTGTAGGAATAGGATTTTATGGGATCACATGAACCCATTGAGGTGAACTGAGGTGAAATTTTCCAAAAATGGTGCCTTGGTGGGATTGATTCAAAACACCCTCTCAGTGGTTATCGAAATCATGACCCACAAACTGTTCTATGGACAACTGTGATACAAAGTTTTTTTTCTCTCCAAAATGGCTGGTGCAATTTTCGCTCAAAATTGAAATCGCGTGTTTTGTTGATAACCCCATGTAAAGAAGAAAAATAGGAAAATCAAAATTCCCTATAAGTGACTAATTGAGATTGGTGACTCTCAATTGATTGACATAACTGATCATATTCAGTTTTTTAATTAAATTTATTACTTAAATTTTGTTTGCTTTTATGTGCTTTTCAGACTCGAGAAGGCCCTGTTTATTCTATTGTAATATTGAGTCCTGCATTGATAACTGCTTAGACAGTCTCCTACAGTGACAGCAGTTAAAAATGTTTTACCTTTACCTCAATTTTTCCAATACATCAGAAAATTGATTTGATCTTGTCCACACTTAGGTTTTGCACACACACACATTGGCAAGACCACTCTCCAGTGTGCTGTGGCTCTTGTACCATATTTGGCACATATTTTCGTAAAAAGAAGACTTCGCTTGAATTTAAACAGGCAATGCTTTCTGGTATCTAATGTTGCTTACCGCAGAAGCAACTTCAACAAAGTAACTGTAACTTTTTTAAGTACATTTTGTAAATGATACATTTTTCATTGAATGTGAATTTTGAAGGGTGTTTGGTTCAGAATGTGAAAAATAACCTCCTGTGAAAATATAAACCATTTGGCCAATATACCTACAGCGGGTGGGTTCATAATAGACGAGCTCTGTGACACAGTGAACGTCCCTATATTTAGCCTCCCTAGCCCCGTCTACTGGGAAAGAGATGCTACGCCGCAACCGTTTTTAGATTCAAATGGGATTATTTTCATCTCTGATCTCTCTAGACGATGCACAGCAATATATGGAGGCCGTTGATGTAAGGGTATCTAAAAAAATGTATTTAGCAATAACTGGTTGGTGATTTTATTGGCGTGCGCCTCTCTCTCTCTCTCCCCTCTCTCTTCTCTTATCCTCCTCTTTTGCAGCTTCAAAATACTTTTTACTTGCCTCTGCTTGAGTGCATAAGACGATTATAAAACATCTCTGTGATATGCACAGAACCTAATTGATTTAGCTAAAAAATTTAGCTTTAAACTGATCCATGATTAACAAAACACATTGCGATTTGCGTGGTTTTTTTTTGGTATTTATATAATGGTATATGTTAAAGGTCCTTGTTCCGTTTATGTCTATTTTGTTTCTCTACTTGTATATGAGTGCCTGTCACTGCCATACCCGACAAGTACCGTGGTAAATAATCTTGCAGTTTTGATGGTAGAAGCAATAACGCATATTGCAAAGCCCTTATTCAAGTACTGTGCTAATATGAATGGTTAACCATTAAAACGGCGGTTTTTCGTTTATAGCGTGGGAATGAAATCGCATTTGAAGGGCTCAAATTTCAGGATACATGAGAAAAATAACGGCCTTTCCTCTGTATCAAAATCGATACTACTTCGGGAATCAGGGGGTCCCAAAGGTGATTGGAACATGCCCCTTATAAAATATTTAATATTTAAGATGTATTTTTCTGTATTTCACTTTGCTTCAGTCACACAGCCGATTTTTGCTAGAAAACCCTTCAGACTGCTCCACGACTGGTGCTATTGTGCCAATTTTTCGAAAATCATGAGCAGTTTTTCTTTTCCTGTATTCTGCAAGTCTGGGCCTGTTCTGTGCCGCGTCTGTCGTCTTACCCATTATTGCTAGAAACCGCTTCCAGACTGCCAGACTGGTGCCGATTGCCAATTTTCGAAAATCGTTAGGGGTCAGTTTTCTTTTTCATGTGTAGTTCTGGCAGGTCTGGGCCTGTTCTGTGCGTCGTCTGAGTCTTACCCATTATTTGCTAGAAAACCGCTTCCAAACTGCTCCAGACTGGTTGCCGTTGACCATTTTCAAACTGTTGAGCATTTTTCTTTTTCATGTGTATCTGGCAAGGTCTGGGCCTGTCCTGTACGGTCTTCTGTAGTTCCTACCATTATTTGCTATAAAAAAAACCGCTTCCAGACTGCCAAGACTGTGGCCGATTGCCTAATTTTCGAAAATCGTGAGTATTTCCTTTTTCAGGTTTGTTTGGCCAAGTCTGGGACTGTCCTGTACAAGTCTCTGCAGTCTTGGTGTGGTCGTGAGCACGTTGCCATTGAAAAACCGCCACGATTTCGTCTTGCAGCTTAAAAAAATCGTGGCTGGTTTTGGAATCGGGAGGTCAGCTTGAACACATGAGGCGGTTTGAAAGCGGTAGCCGATGAGTTGGTGCGTCATCATGGAGTGTTTGTGTGCATGTGGAAAGTGGTCGGCAATGAGTCTGCCCCAAGCGGGAGAGAAAATTCAAGCCAACTGACGCCGACTTGGCAGTCTTGACAGCTACTTGTGCTGTCGTGTTTAGGTCTTCGACTGATTGATACTGACAAGTTCATGCTTGTCTCCTACTGCTCTGCGATTGAGCCTCTCTTGTCTGTAATGAACAAGACTGCAGCCGCTTTGGAAAGAAATGTGTCTTGGTGTATTTGGGAAGAGGTTGGGGGGTCCGTCCGGGTTGTCTTCATGTGACAGACCTGTTCTGGCGTCAACAACTCGGCGACTAATCGACTAGCAGTCTTGACAGCGACGGTCCACAACTTGTAACGTCGTTTCAAGGTCGCGCCAATCGGGACTGACAAGTGGCGTCGCCAATTACACATAGCTGGCTCTTGTTGATTCCATGAGCTGTCGCCTACTGCTGCTCGGGCGTTTCAGCATCCCTTGTCTCACATTGACCGACGGGGATAATCGTGCAGACTAAATCATCCCTGGTCGGGATAGAAAATTGTAAATTTTGCAAGTTGAAAGACTGTAGTGTAGCCGATTTTAAAAAAATGCGGTCTTGTGTTGTGGGAAGTGTTGGGGTCGGGAGTGTCTTCTGTGTGACATAACCTTAGCTGCGTTCTTATAGCTTAGGCATAAAAAAAATATTTTGTTGCGTAATGGAGAAAATATCGGGCCGCTCGTCGGTCCCAGATTGAATTTTTTTTTTTAAACAAAAAATTGTAAATCGTTAAGTAATCTGAGAATGTTTTAATTTGAAAAGCATTTTTCAATGACATAGCAAAGATCTTTATTTTACTTGTTGTAGTTTGCTTTGTTGTCTTGTTTTGTTATTTTTTTTCGTCTTTGTGGTTTGGTAAAAAAAATACGTTTTTTAATTGTGGATAAAAAATAAGGGGCCGGGTCGGCAGAATATTTTTTTTGGTGCTAATTGCATAAAAACTTTCGAGTCGGTCAGGTTTTTTTAGGGTCGGTCGGATTACAGCAAACAAACAATCTTTATTTCGGCTTAGTTCCAAAAATTTACAGCTACTATCAAAGGTCATCAATGCAGGCCTATAATTGTTTTTTTGTGTTGAAAGGTATACAAATTTTTAACAGTCTCTAAATTTGCAAAGTTTGTCAAATACTAGTGCCATACTAATTTTCATGAGGGTTTAATTTTTTTAGAGTCCATGAGAGGTTGTAAAAACCCTCAAAATAAACCCTCACAAAATTTGTTCTACTGTATTGTCATTCACAGTCTTATCTGAAAGGAATTTTGCTTATTTAAAGGAGAGCTTATTGGGCAACTATTTATTATACAATATACTTTATAAAATAATTATTGAACACATATCGCGTGGTTTTGATCGGAACACAGAATTAATTAATCATAGGAATGATTTAAACCATCTAGTCTTACCATGCGCTATTTAAAAATTCGCGCAGTGCATCCCGTGTTTTGATGCGTACTACGGCACATTTGCGTCGTAACATGCCAGGGAAATACACTTAGGAAAGCGTCAATGGGAAGGTTTAAGAACGCTACTACTGTGGCCATCCGTATCGCATCTTTTTCCTCCAATTTTTTTTGCCTATGGAGCTAAGTTTGTGGAGTTGTGGGGAAAAGTAGGTGTCTAGCATACTTGAACGGGTCCTATACTTTGTCCGACCTGAATCTAAAGGAGTGATGTCATACCTTTTGCTCAGCTATTGTGCATGCGAATCGCGTACGCCGACTTTGTACGCTAGCAATTACAGCCTGCGTTTTTCTGCGATTTGCACATTTAAGATGGCGTGAAAGCTGTGACGTCCCTCCTTAGTTCAGGCTGGATAACGAAGTATTAAGAACTACAGAATAGACCTGTGTGAAATAGGGGTGCTTGACTGCACAATCACCATTTGTGATTGTTGTTTGTGTCCCTTCCCACTTAGTAATAACAATATAGTCTCCATATATTTTGATAGAAAAAGTGGCTCATACCTTATTCTAATTCTCTACACTACACGATTAACATTCCATACATTTCAGGCTATGCTGGTGCGGTGTTGCCGCAACCCTGATTTTGGATTGGAATAGGAATGTTCTCTTGTTTTTGCATGACTGATATTTCATATGTTTCCTAGGACCTCTTCCTCACACAGTACACGGTGGAAAGGTTATTGATCACTACTACCTACATGGTCGCTAAATCGCAATGATTTCGCTGTGAAAATATGAGATTCAAATAAAAAAAAAAGACAAGTCATTGAATGGTTTCATAGTGTGTTAGCTGTCAGCATCTTGAATATGTTTTATCCCGTTTTTCCTAATAGCACCCATGCCTTAAAAAATAAACATCAATTTTGGACAAAGTTCCTAAATCACATCCATCTGACTAGTGTACACACTTAATTATGTTACGTTGAATATTTTGGAATTGGTATCAATTGTTTAACCAAAAACTTCCACATTTGCAAAGAATCCCGGGTGGTGGTGGGGGGAGGTGATTTTGGCCATCGTGAAGACACAATTTGGAGTGAAGTAACATAATGATTTAATTTCACACTCCAGAGTTTTTCAAACCCTGGCAGTTTTTTTTACTGTCTGAACACGGCTTTTAAGTGCCCATCCAAAACCATTGGCTTGGAACATCCAGAGTGCTTAGGATTATGATTAATATGGTAATAACTATTTTTATGTGCATTGATGTACAGTAAATGTAATAACTGTCATAATCTATAGAGGACCAGGGACCTCGGCCCCCTCGGGGGGGTGATAAGATCCTGCTGGACTAAAGAGAGCTACGTACAAATGGCTATTTATTAACTTTGATAAGACATACACGTAGCATACATCTTTTTATAAGAGCGGTCATGGTAGCAAAATGATTGATTATTTTGGTATTCACACACACAGAGCCAATCTGAGACTGAAGTTGAGCAGCTATGAGCAATTTGTGACTGATAGTCACTTACAAAGCACTCAATTACCTGGTTATCTTGATGCAGCCTACAAAGTGTGATTATACAATTCAACTGATAGTGGGCTTTGGTGTCAAGACTTGTTATCGCCAAACTTGTGTCAGGCTAAGACTTGTTGTGATTTGTGAACTAACTTTAAACTTGGTCTGGTACTGTCTGTTCAATAAATTACTTAGATGTCTGGTTTTTTATTAATTATAAAAAAACGCACGTTCGAAATAAATCACGAAACAGAAAGTGTTGGGTATCTTTGGACCTAAGACTTTTCTACATGACAAAAGGAAGGCAAATTTAAACCTCAATCTTTGAAATCTGGGTTTTCACCCTCGTTATGAAAATGAGCGAATAAGGTTTGGTACCATTAGTAATTACTTTTGTGGCAGGTTCCATTGATCCACTTCCACTTTGTAGTTGTAAAAGTTGTCGTCGTAGGAGCTGATTCACGATCAATATATGTCCGCCACTTGTAGAAATGAAATAATCCACCTGTGTTCAACATGATCAAATCCGAACCGTTGTTATTGCACTGAATTTTTGCAATACAAAGAGAAGATTTAGTCACACGGCATTAACTTGAATGGACGGTAGTACAGGAGGAGCGTATGATTTTTTTCATAACCAAATGAATACAACAGCCAGGACCTCTTATCAAAGTATAGGTATTTCACGATGCATTTTTATATACAATGCATTAATGCACGCGCAACACCTGAAATCAAAGCAAGGTCCACAAATCAATAATGGGTCATATAAACGAAGCGCCTATATTTGAAGGCCCTAATAATGAATGGGCCTGCCATCAAAGTTTCAGAGTCAAAAGTCAATATTCACCTGGACCCGATTGTTGTCGTATGCCTAATTAAAAAAAATCAGTGTAAATTGAAAAAAAATCCAAAGAAGGAAATATGTTTTTCAAGTTGGCAAACCCAATGATTTGTTGGGTCAATGAGGAATAACAACTTTTCTTTCTGATTTTTTTCGGAAGCGTATTTTTTTGAAATAATTAATTAAAACCGGACATCTAAGTTAATTGATAACAGAAAATAGGCATAGATATCATAACACCAATTGTCAGTGATGAAACTTGGGACAAATATACATGTACTATAATGTACACTGTACAAAACGGTGACAAAAAGTCAGTGAAAAAGGGTAATTTTGGCAAACCGGCAAAGTGGCCACGTAACTTTGTTTTTTCACATTTAGGAGTTCAAAAATCCCACTGGCGGTGGATTTGTAGTTAAGTACAAGCACCACGAAAGTCTTCTAAGACTTTTAGTGAGTGAGAGAGAGTCAATAATTGAAAAGTAAGTGAAGCAACAACGTTTGGACACCATTTGCAATGGTTCAGCATATTAACACACAGATATTGAAAATTAGAAGGAAGTACGCATACACAGGATTTATTTGGGGGTGCGAGACTTGCGCCCCAACAAAGGGACCTCGTTTCTTAGAAGTGGACATAACCCCTAAAATGGACAATTTTTGAAACCATCGTTGGACCTTTTTTGTCAAAATTTATCTAAATGTTGGACGTTTTGTCATAAATCAGCAAAAAGGTCGACCTTTTGACCATTTGGTGGAATTGGAGAAGGGTATCCCTCCCCCATACGGGCATGGAAGATGCAGTAGGTAGTTTTCAAATGCCAAAACAAATCAATAAAGGGTGGCCATACTCCTAATGTAGGCTCTTCCCAATCCCAACCTACAGGCACGTGCATGCAATAGAAACACACTGGTTTACCAAGCAAGCCATATGAAAATATGTCAACCATATTCAACGACCTTACTGAACGCTGGGAATTTGATATTTGTTTTGGGTCGTGAAGCTAATTTTGACCAAAAACTAATATCTTTTTATGGCATTTATGTTGGTCGAGTGCAAATATTTTGTCAGTATTGATACAGTTACCTGACTGTCAATTTTGAATTGGTGTTTGTGTTGTGGTATTGACAAATTAATTATATTCACACACCGTGCCCTGATAAAATTCTTGAGGTTTTTGAAGTGCGACTGAGCTCTTTTTTAGTGTCAAATTCACTGATTTTATTTTTTCTGTTCATATTCAAAGTCAGTTTTCATTTCTCATTAAAATTTCCCTTCCAATTCACATAGAGTTTCTTCTCAATTATTGTTCATGTCTTAACAAAGTAGCCAACCATCACATTTTGAGACAAAGATGTCAGAATTATTGATCCACATGCAAATATTCCAATCACTAAAGGAAAGTCTAACTTTTGGAACTGACAAATTAACAGAATGATTCTCCCGAGGAGGGGTATTCATTGTATGTAGATAATGTCACAGTACTTTAGTGGGTATATTTTTGCGATTCATATAGGCATAATCATATTTGGGTTGGTATTTGCTATCCGTGTATTGAGTCAATCCACATGCACCAGTTTGGGGGAAATTTCACCTCAATAGGGTCATGTGATCCCACGAAAATCCATTCTTAACACATAAAACCTGACTTTATGCTAATTTTGCCACCAAAGCATTAGACTAAGGAAATATTTAGCGTGATCATGAAATATCCTGTGGTTTTAAACTTTGCAAAACATTTTATCCCTAAGTACTGGACAGGTGTTAGCTAACAGTGCAGTATAGGCAATTGCACTGCATTGTGGGATTGATTCAAAAACACCCTTGTTTGCTATCATAGTCCTAACCCTTTGTTGTGCATAGTTGGATTGGATCAGGGTCAAATATTTGGGGCTACGGTAACTACTTGAGCAATTCTGCCAAAAAGTAGCACTATATCGTACCTAAATGCCAAAAATTTCTCAAGGGCGGCTATTTTTTTTGGCTAATCACCTTAGCCCTCGTGTATTTGGAGCCCTGGATTGGATAAAATGGGCCGAATATACTGTGCTTATAGTTATATAGATAGCACTGGAGATGAGCAATAGAACCTCCCACTTGAAGCCACTGGACACAGACAAAACAGACAAAATTGCCCGAATGGTAATAAGATAAAAAAAATGCAGGTCCAAATGATGAACATAGAGATAAGGCGACGGGAAAAAAACTGTTTTAGGGGCCTGGGGGGGGGGGGGGGGGCCCAAAACCTGAGTTTTCAGTTTGCAGATTTTTTTTTTGTTTTCCAAAAATCATAGCCCCCTAAAATCAGCCTGTTTTTAGCCCAAATTTATCCATTTTGTTTTTTTGGTTTTTTTTTTTATGTTGTAAAAAAAATGTTCCTGAGTTTTCCGATTTTGGGGCTATTTAAGCCAATTTTGACCTCCCAAATGAAAAAAAATGAGAAAAAATTCGCCTCGACCGACCGACCGACCCACTTGAAAGGTCCTATCACTCCGTAACTGCCTTTTTTTTGTCGCCTAACAGGTAGAGTCCACTCCCTTGCATGAAGAGAAAAAATTTGGCACAGGTCACAAGCTTCAAGATATCGACCCCTAACACTGTCCTTGGAGCAACAGTTCGGGGGGGGGGGGCAGGTGGGCAGCTCCCCAGGACTATAATTTTCAGACAAGAATCCAATCAATCGATTCTCGCGAAGATTCTCGCAAACTGATTTACGTGAAACAATGTTGATTCTCGTAACTTAGATCTAACACAGTAGCCAATTAGATGATTCCTGCAAAATTTGTTTTTGGGAATCGAGCCCGATTCTCGCACACAGCGACGAATTCTAGCCCTGCCCCCCCTTGTGGGGAATCGTGCCCCCCCAAGGCCTTGAAATACGCAGGTGCAAAGGGCAAATTTACCCTTCTAAAATGCAAAAATGCCCCTGGTTCTGAAAACAAAACTGTGTACATTTGTATAGCCAGGGGCAATAAAATGTTAAAAACCCCAAAAATTGCTCCTGTGCCCCCCCCCCTCCCCCATGGAATCAGTGATTTCTTCACACACACCAATTTCAGTGAAATTAACAATAGGCCTATAGTGTACTAACAAATTTGAATATATTCGTGACCCCCCTGAAATGTTATGTGCCCCCTTTTGTCAACTGAAAAACAAGCTGGTTATGCCCTGTCCTTTATGCACTACACAGAGAACCAAAACCGTTATGTTAGATCTTTACGAATATCAATTAGTAGACTCGTTGTTTCAGTCAACTGAACTAGATTTTTTGAACGGAACTAGAATTTTGTGACCGGGCTAGTAACTCGTAGAAGGCGCTGTACAATTAAGACTAGTAGAAAAAAAGCCTACTACTCAGTTTGAGTGATCTTACTAATTTACATCCATAACAACTAGTTCCGGACGTTCTACCAATGAACCAACTAGTTTTGGTCTACGAATTATACCGTCAGACCAGTGGTATTCTGCAACTTGATACTAGTTTTTTTTGACGCCAACATTTCTTGCCACTGTCTTGCCCGTTTGCCGTGTCGTGAAGCACGTCAGCCGTCTCAAAAAGAGCTCTGAAAAAATGCGTCTTAAAGGTGCGTAAATAAGTTATATTAGCAGTTTACATGGCTGCAGTAATAGTAATTGTTGTACATTGAACAGGTTCAATGTGATTAGAGAGCATGACGCGTCAGTGACGAAGGATTCTGGAACTTGAGCACATTGCCGTGGCAGTGTACGCTCATGGTAGTGGATCCGTCACAGGAGTGTATGAGTCGCAGGCATGAGTATTATTAAGCTTACCGTACAGCGTATGGAAAAGCAAAAATGACATATGGTAAGGGCCGATTCTGCCTGGGTACCAGCCTTTAGTAACCAATTCCACCAAAGACCCTAGGGTCTGTGATTCCACACTGTTGGGTGTAGTGGTATTGGCCTATTCATGGGCATGTCATGTATACCTCTTGCTATAACTTCTCACCAGTTGTGTATATCCCGGGGTTGTGAACGGGCTCGTAGCCAGACTTAGTAGATGGTGGGACACGGATCATCCCGGGGATCATTATGCACGTCATGTGACTCAAGTTCCAGAATCCATAATGCCATGCTCTATATAACATACAATAAACAGGTGGAATGTCCACAATTATAGACCCAGGTAAATGGCCAATATCAAAAAATTTACCCACCTTTCAGAGCATATGTGGCAACCTAGTAAAAGCATCCCTACCAAAATCCCTCCTAATTGCCCTACTATTCAGTGAAAGTAGTAGAAAAAACTGCCCTATTAACAAAAGTAGTAAAAAATCGACATTATTTACTAGTTTATATAATAGTAGAAGCCCCTCTAATACTAGTAGGACAGTTGTAGAAACTCCAACGAATTTCCCTATTAACATGAGCTAGTTCAGCAACTTGTTCAGCTGCTACTACAGTTAGATAAATTAGGTACGGCCTGAGACCTAATTATTAGTTAGTAAAAAACGACATCAATTGTTACTAGTTTCAAATTAGTAGCAAGCGAGTTTTGGTTAACAATGTTACATTAATTGATAAATCATGTTGGTCAATAAAGTAGGAGCAGGTTATGGACAGATTTCTCACAACCAAAAGCTGAAAACTCAGTTCACAAAATAATACAGAAGCCATAGATGAGAGCAGTCAGAGAGTTTGTTTCCACAAGGGAGGAGTCTGGCGTAACCTAACCAAACAAATCTCACAAACCACACCCAGTGGACAATGTGAGACTTTGTGAGATCCAGTGATAAAACCTGGCACTAGTATTGTGAGATTTTGTGGAGATTTTTAGTGTTTACGAGCATGGACACCAGTGTGATTTTGTGAGATTCAGTTGTTTAGATGTGATCGTCTCCTTCGCTGTATGGTTTTGTGCGATTCAGTGGTCCCCTTGAGGAAAGGAAAGTGTCTTTGTGGGGTTAGGGTTATGTAGTGTTATGGAGAAAAATGTTAGAATCACCGAAGCAACAGCAGTTAGCACCCAAATGCATTAAAAACAGAGTTTGTTCGCAGTGGTGCGAGTCTCATCAATGTTGTTAAATATGCAGAAATGACCCTTGGTCGCAGCCTTGCAGGACTGCGCAGGCGGGATGCGTGTAATTCTACAGTCTGGGGTAATGAGCCATGTGCACACAGTCACAAAAACTTCAAGGGTTTGAAATGCCAAGAGAAATTTAAATCCAATTATTTAGAGTTCATCCCACAGTGTCAACATGATGGCCAAAAACTCTGAAATCATCCCCCTGATATTCTCCTCCACTTCATATGGAAGTGTAGACCGGAAGTCAAATACCGGAAAGCCGGCCTTTTGCGGGGGTGATATTCAAACCATGAATTTGAACAACAAAGATGACCTTGTGAGGTCACCTCCGCTCAATATCCCCCCAAAGCTGTCCGCACGACACGACACTCCAAAACATTCCGGAATGTTATTGGAGTGCGAGCTTCACCACAAGATTTTGTTGGGACCAAAGCCCGCTAGACCATCAATAACACTCCGAACTCCAAATGCATCCACATGGTCCAAACCCCCAATCGACACTTCAGGAGTTTGAACTTCCAGGAGTTCCAGACTCCGTGTGGATATGACTATGGTGAGTGGCTGTGATTAGTCTCCTGTTAAGACATTTGGCTGTGTAGCACAGTGAGTCTACAACTGCTAGAAATTATTAGCATTGGTTCATTTGATTATAAGAGGGACAATTTATGATAGCTATTAATGGATGGTTTTGGAAATCGATGAAAGAAAGGAAGGTATTCCAAAGTATACATAAAACAGTGGCAATTCCCCTGTTTCCATATGCGATACTTGGTACCGAATAAAATTACTACCATTGGGTATTATTTTGGTGGCATAATACTCCCGTTGTTAGACAGTGTTACAGAAAATACACCTTAAATGGTGATAAACTTCGTCTTATAAGGGGGGGGGGTTACCACAGCTAAACTTCCCCTTTCACCACTTGCCGATTGAAATATTTTGCTTGTCATGTTTTTAAATGGAATTTCGGGCTTTCTTATGTACACCTGCAGTGATGCTATTATTTATTGAATATTTTTGTAATTGCAAACAAATTTGGGTATTTTTTTAATTGTTTTCCAAAAACTACAGAATAAAGCTCTCGTAATTATCACATTTCTTCTAGAAACGTATAATTTTTATGGCCGCCAGCAGCACTTAAATGTGAAGCTATGGCACCAAATACTTGATATAAAACTGTAAAATGCCCTTCCCCCTTAAAAATTACCAGTGAATGAAATCTACCTATTAAAAAATCTTCTTCAGCTTCACATTATTGATGGATGACAGCAATTAATCTTACGGTACATCACCAGGACTGACACATTTCATTTCCCTCATTTCTTACGAGACTCTCTCTTCATGAGCATGTAACCGAGGTGTGAGTTGGTATAGCACTGCAGTGGCTGCTCTCTTGTCTGACATGCTATTCAAAGTGCCATCATTGATAAGACATTCATAGCATTGGCTGCATGTCATCAATATGACGAGAATGAGAGGGATATTTTTTACCTGGACGCTTTTTTCTGGGCAGTTTTTATATTAGGTAACTGGGTTGCAAGCATTATGCCACATATGACCAGTTTCTTTAAAATTGTTGTAATGATTATTTGATTTAAGACAGTCATCACATCTGCTTATGATGAGATATTTCTTCTCCCCTCAAATCCTCCCTCCTGCATCCCTCTTTCTTCCTTCATTCATCCTCCCTCCCAGTGGTGTACACAGGATCTTTTGATTGGGCACAAGAATTTAATTCCCAATAGACATAAATAATATTTAAATTAAGTAATGGCAACAAGTAGGCTTTAATACTAATGTAATTACTTGTGAATGGGGTCCCCCCTCTCCTTCCCTGCCTGAATGCAAACCAAACTGGGGGATATGTGCACCCTACTTGGCCGCTTCTATCTACTCTCTACCTCAACTCTCCCCAGCCTTCTCTAGTCTATTTCCCTCAACCTCTCCTTAATTATGTCTCTCCTCTGTTTTAAAGCAATGACAGTAATTTCTCCATTATGTTAGGCACGGAGTTTTGCGCGATTCGCGCAAAAAACGCGAAAAAATCACGAATTTTGGGTCTATCACAATTTTGTTGGTCCATCGCGAATGTTCCAGATTTTGTAAAAAAAACACCGTTTTAAATGTTAATTTTGCCAATAAAACACAAATGTATTAAATAATTATATGCAAACGTCGGCAAAAATTGAGCGTCATAAAGTTCCAATAACGTGCAAAAATATAGTCCAATGTACAGTATAAAATTAAAAATCCTAGCGTGAGAACCCTACTCTAACATTGATTAGTTGAAACACGGATGAACCCGACCTATTTTCCATTGTGAGTGTCATGATATGGTTGCGCTTCGGTGCATTATTAAACAATAATATTGATGCATGCTATCAAAGCTATAAATCGCGGTATCGGGTCTTTGTCATAATTAGTTTATCCTTGGGATAATTTCTTCGGAATTAAAAACAAATTCTTTTATTTTTTGCACTGAGCCGCGGGTAGGTATAGGAAGGATTTTTCCCGGACGGGAAACGTAGGGACGCCACGCGCAAGAGAGGAAACAACAACAAATTCCCACATTCATTCAGGGGCAAGATGGAAAACCGTCAGGCTGATCACGTCATCAGGGGCCGGGGATTACCCAACCCCACGTGCGAAAGTAAAATTATTCTCGGTGATGTATGCAAAGGCTCAGCCGCGGCAGCGGCCGTCTACATCTATGTTCAAATATTTTATTCGGAATAATTAAGGGAAAATAACAGGTGATCATGGATGTGTCTCTTGTAATTTTTCAGCCGAGAAAAAAGTAAGAAATAGGATGTTTTTTTTTCGGGTTCAACTTTGGGGAATTTTGAGCATTGTTTTTTGCAAAGACTTCTTTTGTGTTCCTGGTTGACTAGGCAGGGCAAACATAATTAGGAAAAGCGCATTTTTGCGATTTTTGATTTAAAAATCGCCGCATTTTCGTCGCGCATTTCAAAATACGGGGGGGGCCGCGCATTTTGGCCCATTTCTTTTTTTTTTTATTTTTTTTTTGTTTTCGTTTTAAAATCGCGGCAAAAACTCCGGTGCCCTACATTATGTTAACAAACAGCACCCTCATTTTTAGTTTTTTAGATGCATCCCCTGTATCACCCTAAATACCCTGAAACACATGCAGTGTTACCATCATGGTATTTTTGGTCTTCAAATGTCCAAAAAAGCAAAACTGTTAAAATATTTAAATCTCAGACAATATTACTATTAGATGAATATAATTCATAACATTTACAAGGTATCTGGGATTTTAAAACAGGCCGTTGGCTTATTTACTTACTCAGATTCCCTCCACAATGCATATAAGTGTTTCAAATGTCCTTATATTGTAAATTTGTAATAATACATGATTGTCTTTTGTTGCATTGTTGTGGAAAATAAAACAGTGAAGTTTGTGTATTTTTGGGGTCCAGTACACAATCAGTGACTATAAAATTCTCCTTTGGTTATTTGGGTTTGGTAGTTTTAAATGTCTGTGGTATTTTGTGGTATTTAAGTGTTTCTAAAAACTCATGATACCACACTACGACATTGTTATGTGGCTGGCCCAGTGATTTCATGCCCAATGCGTCTTCATTTGATTAATGCAATCGCAACATCCATGACTTTTTCTCGTGCTTGTACGTTTTTTGTAACTTGGGGATTCAGTATCTAACTAATATCTGTTTCAAGGTGGATGACTTGATCGTTAACCTTGCCTCCCCTTCCCCATTTTGAGACTTTGGTTATCAGAGCAAGATCATATTTCTCTCGCTCGATGAAAAAGGATGAATGAGAAACCCGTATACTCTTGTTTCCCTTTTTTAAATATTTTTTAATGGGTTCGCAAATCAACTTGAGCAGAGAATATTGGCCACTTTACTGATCTAGTATCGTGTTTGACCTGAATTGGCTTATCAAAATTACACTCCATATCCCCGGACTAGCAAGCTAACTGCCTGGATGGCACTTGCAACAATGCCAGAGCACAACAACCATTTTATAAAGTATAGTAGAAATTTACGTGCACAGTTCCCTTGTACATAATGGCCAATCGTGCATTTTACGACTTTTGCTATTTCAGTATACAGTGCACAATAGCTCAATTTTCTCTTTATGCTCAATAGCTCAATTTTCTCTTTATGCTCTATATCCAGTAAATGCGACAAAAGAATTATTCAAGATACCAGCAGAAGTGACGCCTTTTTATAGACAAGTTCAATCTTCCTCAGTCTTTTGTGTGTCGACTTTCAAAAATTTGTTCATATTTTGCATGCAATATACATGTACATGTAGTCCATTATCAAGTCTACAGTCTTTAAACTGGAATCACAAGTTTTTAGAAAATTTACAGAATTCAATACATCAAATGGTTTTGTCTCCCCTTAAAGAATTTCTTCTTTCTCTCCACAACATTTCAGGTGAGTTTTACTATCTTCCATGAAAAATCAATTATTTTTTATGAATAAGTGATTTTGTGTGCCTGTTTGTGTGTGTGCGTGTGTGCACGCATGCATGTTTGTAATTACCAAAGAAAGTGAAAAACAAACATTTTATCATTTCAAAACTTCCATGTCTGAACCTTTTCAGCACAAGTTTACAATACGTGGAGAAGGCATTGCTGTGCAAAAAAGAACATTATGGGTAATGCTTACCAATACCATGAAGAAATTAGTAAACAAGTAGTGGGCAAGTAATACATGTAGAGTAGTGGGCAATTTCATACAGTGTGAGTAAAATAAAACTTGACACGGATTGTGTCCGCCATTTTGAATTTTTAATAATATAACATATGTGGTATCTGCGGAAAGCTTATTTCATTATCTTTAATTTGCTGCAAAGATAATTCCAATCGGGTAAGTATAGGCCGAGCTACAGTCTTTCGAATCAAGAATCTGCAGTGAATAAATAGCCTGATTTTCTTCTGGACACTGATTCCTTCGCTGAACGTCGTTCATTTCAATGTGAATCCGTGGACAGAGCATATAGAAAACCAACTACTTGATTCCAACGACTGTAGCTCGGTCTACACCTAACCTAAGTGAATGATCTTTGCAGTAAATTAAAGATAATAAACCCAGCCTTCAGATGATACCAAATATGTTAGATACTTAAAAATTCAAAATGGCGGACACAATCGGGGTCAAGTTTTTTGACTCACCCTGTATGTACTATATTTGCTGTCAAAATACTTCTGTGATGGCCGACATAGTATATGTGCCATTAACGCGTAAAAGAGGGGCAGAGCCTTATCTGAGCCAGTTCGCGCCAGGACTGTCGTGGGCACGTTATTTAATAATTTTTATGGCGACATGTTGATATAATTTGATCACAACGTCGACATAATGTCGACATAAATTTTAATTTTATCATTCAATTAAACTGACTTTATGCTTAATGTAAATCCTAGACTGGACACACTGAAAACTCATGTCGACAGAAGGCATATCGACGACAGCCCTAGTTTGCGCACAAAGTCAAGCTCGCGCTGTTGTCATTCTAGTGATAATCAGCCAATCAGGGTTTGACAAAATAACTTCTAGGGGTCAATCCAGGCCAAAACACCAAGCTGTGGAACCCACCCTCTCATATTTGGTTCAAATTTCCATCAAGGTGGTACAGAAGAGGTCAAAAGGAAAAATTCAAATTTTAATCAGTTGCGGGAGTTAACAGGCTCATCAATTTTTACATCCCGGCCTCAAATTGAGTGTTTTCAGTGGCCCATAATTTGAAAGGCCATCTTTGGAGGCCTGATCTCTACAAGTAAACAATGAGCCCTCTTCATTTTCATTTTACTTTGGATAGTAGGTGTGTCCCATACGACTCCTGAATAAACTCCATTCTAATTTTTATGTTCCATCAAGATTTTAGGGGGTCAAAAATGCCCGGATCACATCTAAGTGGTCTCTAGTGACATACATGTAAAATCCTCAATTTTGCATATTCAAAAAAAATCATTTTTTTTTATTGGCAAGTCAGGTGAAGAAGTTATGGGTCACAAAATGCTCCTTTAAGTTGCCAATTAATTTGTAAGAAAACAGAACAAATATACATGGGAAGCAGACTTCCAACTTTTTTCCTAAAGTCCTTGTTGCATAGGCAATGATGGCAAGTAGCAACCTTATATGGAACACAGCATTCCCTGCAGCAAAAGCAGAAAAAGAAATTGTGTTCATGACCATGGCTCATGGTGAAAACAGCGGGCAGCACTTGAACTCTTAACAGCAGAGGGTGGGTAATCATAACAAGAATTTTACAATGTGGCCAAGACCTATATGGAATGCAAGAGAATGAATGAGAGTTTGCAAAGTGTTGTTACACACACACACACACCACCCTCGGGTACATGTATGGTATATTGAACCTCCATAGCAACACCTGAAAAGTCACATTCTCATGCTCAAATTAGGCCACAAGTTTGTGATTTAAATGTAACATAAATCTGATTCAACAAGTTCATGGGCTGGTTCAAAATGGTTTCTGGGAAAGTGACCACCCCAAAATACCATGGTGCAAAAAATGCGGGAGCTGGGAGCGCCGCTCCGAGGAAATGGGTGAAAGTCTTGTAGGTTTCTATGTGAACATTGCATGTTGCTCCTGAGGAAAGAACACTTTTTTGCACCCCTGACCATGCTTGCTACCATCATGATATTTTGTGGTAATTGGGTTGGGGGGTTCAGTGGCACACTTCACTTAATACGTTTGCATACAAACCCAAATTTAGACGTTAACAGCTATCTAGCCTATTTACTTCAATAGGGATTTCACTTAGAAGCTTGAAACTCATCAAAGTGTAAAAATCAATACTAATTTCCAGCCTTGACAAAGGTGGGTTACCTGTTCAAGTACACGGCTGTATCCTGAGGTGTTTTTGTATCACTGTTGGAAAAAGGCTACAACCCAAATTCATTTGATTGATTCAAAACACCATCTACTAATGGCCCTTTTAGGAATATTTCTGTTCACATTTTCATCAGTTATGTCTACATACATGTATACAATTTAAGGTATCTCTAGATATTTTGTAAATATCACCTTTTGGTGCACCAAAAAAAAAAAGAGCAAACAACAAATGGGGTGGCATGGAATTGGTTTTAATAAAAAACTATCAAACTTAAGTAAGCTAAAATCAGTAAATCCAAAAATACACACAATACAATTAAAGGCACTAAAGAAGATCATAAACATGTGTTTTTGTCAACTTGAGGAAATAAGAATGCAAAGTCAACTACATTATCAAGCATACAATAGGATTTAACACACAACAAGATTCCAATGGTTGACAGAATAAGGGCAATCAGTTGCCCAGTCATGTGGAAATAACACCATCAGTACCTAGGACTTGAAAAAACACCCACGAACTCAGCCTGAATACAAGACCCTATTGAATGTTATATTCTGACAAAAATTTTGAAGAGAAAAAAATGATTGGGACATTAACGCCCACATGAATTCCTTTCCTGGTTCATGCAAGATGCAGTGTGTCCTTTAACTAGTTAGCATTTAAAGGTCCATGGCCCGATCGCTAATAGCTCGTCCCCAGATTTTACCGGAAGTGGTCAACAGTTTGATATCAGAAGAAAGCTACTACTTTTCTCATTTACTCTGTGAAATCTCAGAGCCAAAGGATGTATGCTTTGGAAGTTATGAGCGAAAATGTGCTCCATTTTGGTCGACCAATTTTACAAAGTACTCTATGGGGCTTACAAAATCACGTTTTTAGGTTTGAAATATCAGCGCGAAACTTTACAAATGGGGTTTTGGAGTGAATTTCTCTTCGCTCCCACCCATGACCCATCGCTCCCACCCCAAATGGCAAGCTTGAAATAAGAAGGGCAAGTGCAAATTAACCCCTGCTAAAAGGCAAAATGGCCCTGGGTTTGGAAACAAAACTGTGTACATTTGTCATAGACCCAGGGGCAATAAAATGTTTAAAAACACAAAAATTGTGGATCTGAATCCTTATTTCAAGCCCTGCCAAGGGTTGTCCGCCACCTAAATGTTCGGAGAGTCATGAAGCTGTTGGTCCGTGTGTAAGTGGAGTCAATCCTGAGCACTTAAAAGTTGCAGACCTCATAGAAAAAGAGTAGGGGATCATGATCCCGGGTCTGGTACAATCATCGCTTCAGGTACCTGAGTCCTCTAGTGTGATGCGGGCACCCGCTTTACTGAGGTAAAATTTATCCAGATCCAGATATTAAACTAAATATGTCACGTCCTGGGTTACAACAGCCTGGCCTTTGATCCCACCAATGACACCATCAGTGCATTCTTCACACAAGGCAAGCATCTTCCCATGATCAAATTTTAGACAATGTTTGTAAACTATCCAGAATGGAGGATTCAGTGCAGGACAAGACCATATATCACCACGTACTCTGGTACAAACCCTCATACACGCAAGGACAAGACATAGGATGGCATAGCAGCAGGTCTTTGTGACATCATTTTAATGTTTACACTCATTTGAACATGAGTAGCACTACACTTAAAATAATAAGACCATACAAGATAGGCCAACTGAATAGAGATAAAGTCAGTTAAGTCACACAGGCCGCATTTCTACCGAAGTCCGAATTGTTTAAAGTCCGAAGAGGAACATCCACTACTAAACAATTAATAACAATGACGGGTATTACTTTCGATTTCAATAGGCAATTGATTTGATTGATCGAGCGGACCTCTTCTGAGGGGCTAGTGCAGACATGGCGGCGACATGCCCTGGAAGTGCATGACGTCCTGAACATGCTATTATTTATAATGGACCAATGGTCCGTATTTTTGTATTTGGGTAGTTTTCCGTTTGGTCTTTTTAAAAACTTGTTGGTTTGGGGGGGGGGGGGGAAAGCGTTTTATTGTAATTTTTTATGGTTTTTAAGTCATTGTTCCAAATACTTAAAAAAAATATGCAAATCTGTTGCTTTTGGCCCTTTATTTTCTCTTTATAGGCATTAAATTAATTCTAAACACTTTCCAAAAAACTTATATTTTTATTCTTGTTTTTTTTTTGCTGTTATGTGAACTTTGGCATAGCTTTAATTAATTACAAACACTTCCAAAAATCATTCTATATTTTCAAATTTTGTTTGTTTTCTTTGGCTTTTAGTGAACTTTTTTGCCGCGGATATCACTTCTACGGCACAAACCGTAACACGGCCTTACACCGTGTGTTTCTGCGGTTGCTATCAGGTAGAGTCGGCCCTTTACTCCTATCTTTGATGGTGACATGTAATTTGTCGAACATGTAGCCTTTCCCGCGAGGAAGAGATACCTGCTTAACTTGCTCCATGTTCCTTATTTTGAGAGATATTTCAGAATGAATGAGATGCCAGTTTTACATTGGAAAAGAGGCGAAGTCTGATTATCCACAGGTTGATTGACGTTTGATTGACAGTACGTTTTGAAAGCGCTTACAAATCGGTAATCTGACCGCAGGGTGGGTGATCTGCAACCCAGCCAAATCGGCAAAACATCAAACACGGGGGTATTGGGTCATTGTTCATAATTGGATAATTATTGGGATAATCTCTTCGGAAATTAGGTAATTCGGACTCGGTAGGGGTACCCACCCCAGGCAATGCCATTTAACACCTTATGATAGCTTTATCAATAACCCTACACAGTCCGCAATGGGCAGAATGGCAGTGCCTTGATTGTGTATGGGATGTATCATACATGTACAATGCACAAAACCACCATTTCCTGATTTTTATGAAATTGAGAAAGTGAGGTTTAGGAAATGATGACAATTTTAAGTAGTCTCACTACATGGTGAAGTTTTCACTCAAATTATATTTTGAGGCAATCACAGGAAGTAAAAAAAAAAACTAAGGGCCAAGTGGACATATTGTTACATGCTTTCAAAACTGGTCTTTCTTAGATTCAATACCATGTAGATTTCCCTGCGAAGCCTGTGTACATGAAGACTCTAATTAACAGTTGTAGTTCATTGCACTTTTACTTAGCAGGCACTTCACAATTAGGGCCTCACAATTCCCAAAGTTTTGCGACCTGGAATTGGATGGTCATAATTACCTTGTGGCCAGTTTGAGTGCAAATATGACAATGACAGAATTGACAAACTCTGCCCTAAGTGCTGTTTTACCTGCCAGATTAATATGTCACCTCCTTTTGTACTTCCTCAGAAAAAGTACAGTCAACGTGTCATTCAAGAGTGAAAATGAATCAAGTCATTTTCACATCCAGTGAATGACCCCTGGTGAGCAATTTAAACTGAACTGATTTCTTTAAATCAACATGTAATGCCTTGGGACCGGTACCCTTTTAAAATTAGGCAAAATTACCTTGTCTGCCAACCTGTCTTTTAGTCCAAAGATTTCAAAGAGAGAGAATGAGAACAAATGTTCACGCCAGGGCGGAACCAATATTTTGGCCCACTACAGTAAAAAGTAGTCTAGGTCCTGGGGAAGGATCGGACCTCTATTTGTACGCTCTGTTATTTTATGTGTAGGGTATGTTTGATACCCCACTCATGGATCAAATTCATGGTTTCAGTCAACCATGGAAGACAGGTATTGAAACCACAATTTTTTTTAAAGCTACACCAGAATAGCACTTGTTTAAACTACTCAATCTCTTAAAAATTATAATATGCTGTCAAACTTTCTAAATCAGATGAACATGATATTCAATAGTCCAAATGCACCACTGGAGCAATTTTGAATGCTCAAAATCAGAAAAGAAACACAAGAGAAATTGGAACTATGTTTTTGTTGACATACAGAAAAAAAGCAATCAGGCTCTCAACCCAATCAATACTTTACTTGGATAATAATACTCCAATGAATGAAGGTATTAATTCAATCCTTATCCCTCTGATTACATCAGAATAAAAGGTCTGTAGTGTCTCATTGCACAGGTCAATTGGATATTATGTTGCATAAGAGATGTCAAAGCTGTGTTTGTAACAGTGAAAAGTTGGTTGAAGCAGTTTCCAGCCATGCCAGTTTCTGTCCTCTTCTGTGGTACGGATAGACTCGCGTTTGAAACGGTTCGATGGGAGTACATGACAACCAAAAGTTTTGTTTTTTTTCTGCATTTTGTATTGGGCAAAAAAACTTTTCAAAATCTGATAGCCATTGTAACATGGATTTTTTTACATGAAATCTGTTTAAATTGATAAAGTTGCACACAGATGCAGCATTTAGCCAGTGGTGTGAACAGGTTGCCTCACACTAATTAATTTCCTTCTATCAGCAAATTAATTCTCTCCACAGGGACTGACTTTTAAAATAAGTTGGTGCTCGGTAAAAAGCTCTCCTGGTCATACCAGGGGGAGCTTTAAGGGAGCTATTCATGGCATTCACCACTGATTTCCACGGATAGAGCAGAATCCCAAGGGGAGCTTCAAATCACTATCCTACAAACTGCTTAAGGAGAGCTGTAGGGGAGCAATAGCTCTCACTCTCCTTAAAAGTCAGTCCCTGTCTCCAACCAGCTGGATTAACACAGTAAATTGTTGATCTTTACTAGATTACAAGTAAATTTGGAATTTATTTGATCATTTGCATTGGAGAAGCTCCTCGGGGGATTACATGTTTAGCTACTCAATCAAATCACAGCTCAAGAATTAGAGCTTTTATTAATTACCAATTCAATGTGCTTTACACTATTATGCATGCTATTAAGGCTCTATTTTGGGGGCCAGTGTATAAACATGTAAACATTACATCTATGTGCATGTAATATATTTTTTGTTTTGGTGAAAGAGTGTAATTTTGGTGAAAAATGTTTTGCGTGTTTTTTTTTGTATGAAAAAATAGTGGGGTATTTATTGGAGGGGCACACGGCACCTGAAGACCTATACTTAGTTTTAAAAACAAATCCGCAAGTCATAATGTGATATTCCTACTACTGGCTCATGAGCACTTTCCATGCGTGCTTTCAACAAACTTTTCATCGGACTGTCTGAACATTTTAATCTTTTGCGGATGCGACTCCGGCCAATAGACTTATCAAAGTTGGCTAAAATCGCTGGAAAAGATTAGTTAACGGTCACACTCCCTTCAGTGTCATACGCACTAGGGTGTGTATTATGCACGCTTTTTGAGAGCGCACAGAGCGTGATACGAACATATATAAAACACGTTCAAAAAAAAGTTTTCCAGCGATTATAGCTTGAGTCACTTGAACTTGTCTGGGGTCAAAATTATTGTCCTCATTATGTGTTCCAAATTTTGAAATTGTGTGCACTCACCTGTACTGGAATGTGATTTGCCGGCTTTGCGGTATGAGCGGGATGATCCATTACTTGTCGATACTACAGCAATATCATCTGATGACGAAGAATGTCTTAAAATCCCTGGAGGTGGTTTCTTATCTCCAACTTGATCCTGATCAGGTGGCAGGCGAGATGAGTAGGGTCTTGAATTTGTGGGATGCCTAGCTGGGGCGCTACTCCTAAATCCATGCACATTGTTGAAATCATGAAGATTTGATTCAGAGACGGTCAAGTCATCGTAATCCTCATCATCAACAAAGACAGTTGCATCATCATCGCCATCCATTGGCGATGATTCTGGTCCATATGATGCAGCCCGGGGGAGTACCTTGGTATGATGGGCAGGGGTGTCTGGGTCATCACTAGTGGAGGCAGACCTGCTGCCTGGACCCCTTCGTAGTGCAGAGGGATCCGTCCTATCATGTCTCTGTGTATCAGTCCTTTCATCTTGTAAAGAGCGTGTCCTCACAGCATGATTTGAGGGTACAACAAGAGATGCTCTTGAAGTTGAAGCAACAGAGGAAGATGCCTCTTGCTCGTACGCTTCTGGATAGTATGCTCCTTGCGTTCCCTGAATGTCTAGGGAACCTCTACCACGTCTTGGGTGAATCCTTTCCATACTATCTGATTCTTGACTTTCAGACTCAGTTTCCATAACAGTAACAGCATGTACAAGATCACTCGCACTATGACTACCGCCACCATTCATTTTGCTCTTTTTGTATTTATTGGTCCTTAATGTGCCCAGATACCGGGCAGGACTGTAGAAGAGTCCTTCATTTGACTTTGGCCGATAGAGGAATTTACCAAACTGCTTCCTTTTGAATGTGAGTAAAAGTCGAGTTGGAATCTGCATGATAAGATAAACTTCGTCCAAGGTTTTTCTCATAACATCTACACTATTCACAAAAACAATCTCATCTCCAACTCTAATTAATCCTGACCCTTCAACTGCTCCTCCAAGCATTAATCTGGAGACAAATATTCCATCTCTTCTGTCCATACCATTCCCTTCACGAATGTAAAATCCTAAAGTTTCACCTGGTATTTTGGCGATTTCAATGGTTCGTAAAGAGAAAGATCCGCCGTGGACTTCTCTCTCCTGAACCAAACTGATTGGACGACTCAAGCCCCGTCCATTTGGTCTTCCAGTGGACATTCCAATCTGGAAATTGGAATCTTCCAAGTTATCTTCTGCCGTTGAGAGGTCGGTAAAGAGCTCTCTCTCAGCAGCTTGAATGGTTTGCACGGTTTCATTCGATATGCCTTGGATATGGCGAACCTCAGTTGGTGTAGCGTCGATGTGCACATCCTCGGCGGCGAGCCAGTTGTCAGCCGAAGCAGACCTGCCCCGATGTGACGGCGACAACTGTACTTCGCGACCAGATTTTGCCCCATTCTGGCTATCCAAGGGGATCCTTGGCCTCCAAGAATCCTTCTCTGTCATGCTGTTATAGGATCGGTCGCATATTTTCAGTATTTACCATCATCTTTGCTGTTTTACAAGCACGAATCCGTGCAACGGGGAACCACATACATCATCACCGCCAGTACATCAAAATAAGAATTGTACATGCACACACACCTCCCGTACGTTACTGTGTACATTCTGTGACTTGATGTACATGCCCATAAAAGACAAAGGTCAAGCGATTGGGCATGCGTAGATATATTTTCTTGTAACATAAATTTGGGGATGAATTGCATAATAATCAGTGTTTTTGATGTAAGCACACCAACGAAAGTATTTAAAAATGATTTGCTTTATATAAATAACATTACTAATAATGTAAACAAATACCATTTTACACTGCAAAATAAGGTTGACAACATGTCTCGAATAATAATGTGGTATATACAAAAGGAATCGATCAAATTTATTGACAAATTTAAAGACTTTTTGTTTTGCTTTGCTTGTGTTGATTTTCTTTCTTTTTTTGGGGGGGGGGGGGGCTGATAACTATATTTTCCGTGCTGTTTTTTTTATTTATTTCTTTAGTTAGTTTTGTTTTTTAAAAGCAATATTAGAAGCATAAATTACTGTTCTTGATTTGATCAAAACGTTCCAACGTAAGTCACGCTGCACAAATATTGCAAACTTATCGCTTCTGTCTTCTTCCTTGGAAATGTTTGCAAAACAAAACCAAATAACGAGATGATAACAGTTTTGAGTAATAAGCAATTAAATTTTCCTTATTCTTTTGTTAATTGTATCATTTTCAATCCGACGTATTCTGATTTGGGTATAAGAATTGCAGCAAACTTGTTTCAGATTTAGTATTTTGTTGGCTATAGAACCTTTTTTGGTTGTATTAAGACCCCGTGAAGATTCGTTAGGGTTCTTTATAGAACCAAAAAAAGGTTCTGTAGGCAAAGAAAATTGTTCTTTGTATAACCTTAAACTCTAGGAAACCCTAAAACAAAGCACAATTCAGAGGTTCTGTAGTTTAGAACAGAAAGAAATGATTTTTATTTGGCCACAAAAATAGTTTAGACCCAAAAGGTCATCACTGTCTTTCACATTGCTTAACTTTTCAAAATATATGTAAAAACATGCAAAAAGAATATTCCGAGTATTCCTGGGCCTATTTAATTTTGAAGGTTCTTCATAGAACTTGTTAAGGTTCTTTATAGAACCTTAGCAGTGCTTAGGGTGAAAAATACAGGACAAAAAGGGTTCTATGTTGAACCTTGTATTCATAGACTGTGTAATTGAGTCGCTATTAGAACTGCTATTTAACAAATGTCCCAATATGAATGCCAACGGACGCCTAAAACCTGCCAAAAATAAAGAGGGACACCATATCTCTAGACAATAAAAAAAATGACGGATTTTCGCCGCCTAGTAAGTACCATTTCCAGCCATATTGGAGAACCCATCTTGGATGACATCGTACATGTATCGATTACGCTGATTACCTAATGAATGTAACCTGATCTGATTGACTTACAGAGGTATATACACAAACAGCAGAGAGTACTAGGTTAAGGTAAAAGTTTAAAGCCCTTTTAGAGTATCGGAAAGGCATCGTGGATTGAAGGAATTTATTATACAGCACACACCCCTTCACAGATGTGAGACCACCCAACTCCCTTATGTGTCAATCCTGGGGGGGATATATTTTGATGAGAAGGGATTTTTTTGGGTCAATACAAGGGGCGGGATGCGAGGAATTATCAATAGGGGGCGCCAGTCACTATTGACTATTTAAAACTTTTTTCCGGCTCGCTTCGCTCGCCGGATAGACCTATTTTTTTCTCAATCGGTTCGACATTATGAAGAGCAGGGGGGGGGGGGGGGGTTATGGGGCGTTGTCCGACCCTAAATTTTTTTCAATTACCAGAGCACCAAACAACACAAAAAAGAAGCGTACCCACCTCTGAAACCCAAATTGGGTCTACCGGCGGAGCGCAGCTAGCGGAAAATTGTACAAAATTGTCTCGGCCAAGGGGGGGGGGGCCACAACCAAAAGGTCATTTTTCCTAGATACAGGGGCGCCAGCGCCCTGTGCGGCCCCAAAAAGGCAGTGTCTACATCTACAAGGCACAAAACGACGCCCTCTGCTCTGCAAAAAAAATAGGGGTGCGGCCGCCGGGGGGCCCCCCACCCCCCCCAAAATCCGCAATGGAATACGCCCCCCCCACGTTAACGGCTCGCGCGGCATGTGGTTTTTTGACCAAAAACTAACATCATATTTTACATAATAGTGTGAATGGTTTTATTTTAAAATGGGTTTAAATTTCCGCGGCGGCGTTATTATGTGCTAGTACGGATCCTATTAAGCAAACCCGGTTGTCATTCATAAAATTTCATTCAAACCACCCCCCCCCCCCCCATGTCAAAAAAGCAATACGCCCCACTGGCCGATACTCCTGGGATCATACACTCTTTTTGTACTTGTTACAGATGAATACATGTGGGTAGCACGTGTAGTTTAATATAAAACACAACGATTCATTTTTTTAATGTTATTTTATTTTAGTAATTTTATTTACTTCATTTTAGTTATTGCCTTTCATTTTTAAATTTCATCATTTATGCCAAAAAAATTGTTCTTTGTAGAACAACCATTATTAACCCTCGTTCTTAAAGAAGGGGGGGATTTTTCCCGGCTTGCTAACTAAAACCCCTTTGCGGATGGCAAATTATTTAAGTAATTGTTTAATTGACATTTTCCGCTCCTTCATCCCAAAACAAACACCACCGGGGGGTATATAGGTAGATACAGGGTGATACACAGTAGTGATGGGGGGGGTGGAAACCCAGCACCACCCTCTACGGGAGAGAACAGTACCAACGTGCCAGCACAACACAGGGGAAATCACTTTGATTTTGGTACCAATAGATATGCAGCCTCCTCTTTCCAATGATGACCAAAATGAGAGTACCAAATGCCCAGTGCATTATGTCACAGACGTTTCACGTCATTAAATTTCCATAGACACAGAGTTAGATATATGGGGAAATTTTTCGCCCCAAAAGGTTAGGAATATTTTAGATTTTCATGCCGTTTTTTTTACTCTACTTCATGGGGAAAATGACTATAGTTTTATATAATGAGCGCATTTTAGTGCGAGAAAATTGTTTGAGTCGCTAAATGCGGAAAATAACAATTGTCACCTATATTCCAGTATTTCGTAATTTCCTCAACATGATGACGTCATAGGACCTATAATGAGGATGTTGGTACATTATTGGTACCAATGAAAGAAGGAACTCTAAGTTATCTTGACACCAAATTTACAGCTATAGAATCGGATGTTCAGTAACGAAAATAACAGGGGGTGATAACCACTCCCCCCCCCCCCCCCCCGGGAGTTTTGTTACAAAAATGGCTCAGGTAGACGAGGGTTAAACTTTTTGGAAAACTCAATAAAAACACCTTCAAATCCCTTCAACGGTTCATTGTTGGACAGAAAGAAAGGTTTGAAGAAAATTATTTTTGAAACACACAAAAAACACATATGCCGCATGGGTCTACCTATAGACTCTTACTCACTAATACCTCCCCTCCACCCCGCTCACCGTCACTTTTTGTCTTCCCGGGTTTACCTTCAGACTCAATTTGCCTTCTTCCATTTCCAAAACTTCTCCCTCAATCCCTCCATTGTCTCACATTAAAACCAAGTCATCATCATACGACATCTCGTTCATCAAACCTTCTTTGGCATTCTTTTTAACACATCAATCACAATTGCATTTGCAAATATCATATGAGCAGGAGCAGAATATCATAGGGGCCATTAAGGAATTCGTTTACCCCCAACTATAGAAAAGGTTTAACGCCTTTGGTAGTTAGTATGGACCCTCTACAGCAATGCTAGGTAGTACTCTCAAATTGTGGTATCACTTTTTCAATAGGGGTCAATTTAAGTTTACACAGGGGTTAAACTTTAAAAATGCCCCATCATGTTGAAATGTATGCCATATTGTCCATCTAACTTCTAATCACAAGGATTCCAAAAATGTATAGTTTGTACCACATCGACCAATGGTTTTGGAGTTATAGGGTAAAATGACTAAAATGGTAAAAAAGGTCAATCTCAATTTGTACAGGGGTCAACATTAAAGTTAATCTGATTATATTTTAAATATTTGCAAATTATTGCCTGAGGTGAGAGGACTCCTAAAAAGTATAGTTTTAATTATGTTAAATGTTTACTTACGGAGATAAGGGTCAAAGAAGGTCATCACCAATTGGATTATATGTTTCCCTATGACCTATTTGTCGCATAACATGATAACTATGCATTGTGGATGGTACAAACTATTCCTTATTTTGACACATTACGCTAGATGAACAACTTCTTTCATTTTTTTACCAAAATTGGAGCAACTTCTGATTTTGACCCCTGTACAAATAGAAATCGACCGTTTTACCATTTTAGCCATTTTTACCCATAACTCCCAAACCAATGGCCACAGATGGTACAAGCCATACATTTTTTGGAATCCGTATGACTAGACGGGCAATATGGCATACATTTCAGCACGATTGGAGCATTTTAAAAGTTTGACCCCTGTGTAACCTTAAATAATTGGCCCCTATTGAAAAAGTGACACCACAATTTGAGAGTACTATAGCGTTGATATAGAGATTCCATACTAACTACCAAAGGCGTCAAACCTTTTCTGTAGTGAGGAGTAAACGATGATGTTTGACCTAGGTCCGTGCTCCTCCTCAGGACTTGAAAAAAAATGTAAATTTCCCGGGAAGATAGTCGCATTTCTCACAGATTTCCAACTATATCTTAAGTATAAATTTCCCTCCAAATGGCCAATTTTCCATCCAAATGGGCAACTTTCCTGGGAAGGACCTTCCCAAATTCCCCATCACTTTTTCGAGCCATGCTCCTCCTCAATCAACGGCGCGGCGACAGTACTTGAACCTCGATGCATGCACAACCACCTTCACCTCAAATCAGACCCCACTCTAACTCTTGTCTTTGCTCCTTCATCATAAACTCATCATAGCTCTAACCATTGCTTCTGGTATACCTCTCTCTCTTCCTCATCGCCCCAGGCTCCACCACTTTCCTCGGTACTCTATCAATGTCTTCTCCAAGTCCTCAAAACACATATACAGTTTTTTTCCCTTTAGCTCGATATTCCTCTTGTGACCTCCTTAAAATGAACACTGCATCTATCGTTCCCTTCCCTGGCATAAAACCAAATTGCATCTCATCCACTTCTACTATCCTCCGAATTCTATTCTCTATAGTACCCTCTCCACAATTTTCATTGCATGCTCCAACAACTTCACACCCCTATCACCACAACTCATTGCATCCACTTTCCCTTTAAAAATTGGAACGGAACTATACCACACTCACCGCCCACTCCTCCGGCATCCCTCCTCCATCTAACACTCTCTGACACAACTCCATCATCACACCAATCCCTATCTCTCCACTCGCAATAATCATCTCAACGCTCACCTCTGAGGGTCCAGCCTTTTCTGTTTTCATTTCTCTGATTGTCTTCACCACTTCTTCCCGACTGGCCCTCTCAACTGGCCCTTCCACCACATCAGCCTCTATACTTCTGGTTCCACTCATTCTCCTCATTCATGATTCTCTCCATACGCTCTTTCCAGAATCTACCTCTATCTCTCTCACTGAAATTAAACTTTATGCATCACTTCCTCTCATATACATCCCCCCTTCGACATCTCATCCATCCTTTTCCATTGCCTTTACTATATCTTATCAGAGATCTTCTCTGATCTTATACACCTTGTTTGGATTCTCTCTCAACTCACTCAGCCCTTCTCAGCTTCCTTCTTTAAAGCCCTCGCAACCACTTTCTTTGCTCGCTTCTTCAAGCTCCGCAACTGTAGTCTCAAAATTTCTTTCTTGTCTCTTCTTCTTTCAGCTTCCATACTTTCCTCCTCGAGGCCTCTCCAGCGCTACCTTTAATACTCACCACCTTTTTTACCTTCCTCTTGTCCACATCCGCAACCACCAACCTGAGCTGTGTTGTAATTCTATTGGATTCACCTTAACGTTCTTCAGAAATGTTCTCTTCTCCTTGCTAGTCTTTGTCAAAGACTCGGTTTTAAAGAAGTTTTAGGAGGGGTGGGGTGGGGTGAAACTCAGAGCGGTTCGTAGAACCGTCAAGTTGGTCCCTTTAGCTGATAGTACCCGGTAGTTTATTTGTTTATTTTATGCTTGGGGACTTATTGTTTATTTTTTTTTCTGGATTTTTTCCTGAAAATCAGTTCCTATAACCCTATAAACAAATTTTACGGACCCCGAATGGATAATTAACAGTAAGTACGATAAGAAAAGCACGGGGAACCGTGAATTAACGGGAAAATGCCGGTACATTTGGTATATTAACGGACAATTGACCATTTTTATTTTACGGATTTTCCGAAAATTCGCGGGCAATTGACAGTTATTTGACGGGATTTATGGCATTTAACTGAAAAAACAAAGGATTTCCTCGATCGACTATCCCTTAATAATGTAAAAGGTACGGGTATTTTCCCGTAAATTCACGGTTCTCCGTATATGACAAGCTCAACTTAGTGTGCAATAAGTCGAAAAACAGTATTTATCGAGTAAAAAATATTGTTTTTTTAGCGAAAACCATTGTTTTTCGCGATAAACTATATGTTTATCAAGTGAAAAACAATGTTTATCGAGCGGCCTCGACATGCCAAAATTGATTCCCCGCTCACATTCTGAAAGTCCCGGCCTCCAATTACCGGGTAGAAGTTATAGGGCCTATAAGTCCTAAGTATGCAAAATGAGGTATTGCCATACCATTTATTCCGTCAAGCGCTATACTGCACAACGGAATAAATTGTATTTGCATACTTGGGACTTCTAATTGAAACTTTTACCATTACCGGCATTGCTCCGAGTAGGCCTATGAGTGGACTATAAAGATCGGGTCACAAATTTAAATTATAGCTGACTATATTATTATTGTAAATGCCAATGTCATTGTTGTGTCCGACAGGTGGTTCCAATACAGGATATCAAAAGCATCCTGAACAAGCTAGTACGCCCTTGTCTTCCGCATGCTATTCATAACATCATCCAGGAACAATCCTATACAGTTTGGATTTAAATATTCCTCTAATTAAACTAATTTCATATATGGACTAACCTAATTATGATATTAAAGGCGCAACAAGAGATTTCACATAACAGGTGTCCCAAAAATGAAAATGTGATTTCTGTACTAATCTGCTAATGTAAAGCTTTCTATCAAAAATATCTCCATGTGAAAGGATAAAGCTGATAATTATTTTTGGTACAAAAATAGTGAAATTACTAATTTACTACAGGAGCAAATATAAATTCAGCCCATATTTTATATTGAAATTAAGCAAATCAAAATCGCCTTTTCTTTTCACTTTCAAGGCATTTCTATAGCCAAATACAAGGTATGAAATTTATTGGGGTCTTATATGAAATCACTACATGACACAAAATATGGATGCCCAAAATCAATCTCTCGTTGCACCTTTAAGGTTGACATGTACAAAACAAGAAACAAAACATGAAGTATAATTATGTTGAGTACATTGATATTTTTGAGTACATATCTGACCAAGATTGTTATGTTGAGTATCTGGCCAAGATATGTTCTTAAGGAGAGGGGGGCCAAGACAAAGTTTGTACAGGGGTCAAATTTTTAAATTGATCCAATCGTGTTGAAAGATATACCACGTTATTTGTCTAACCATATAGGATTCAGAAAAGGTATAGTTTGTACTATATACAGCACATTAACACTAACACCTGTGTTAGTGTTAATCCTCCGCAACGCCTCCTACCTTTGCATATAAAATATGAAAATTAACACGTTGAAGTGTTAAAAAGTGTTATCCGTTGACTTACAGTGTAGACAAATGCTTGTATCACATTGTCCCATAGCCACTCTTCAATATCGGTTCAAGAATTTGGAAGGTCCAAAACAGTTACCAGGTTACATTGATAATAATCAATACGCTCAAACGTCCTTATGAACACAGATTAAACATGTTAAAGAGACACTGGCACTTTTGAAAAATAGTGAGCCCTCAAGATTGATAAAAATTGATATTTTTGTACAGTTGTAAAGCTATAATACATTAGCCCTCTCCTGAAATGATTAAGACCAAATCAGCGCCCCCCTAGGGTAACGGCAAAAAACAGTGTTTAGAAACGTGGTTGCAACATATTGTTTAGAGATTTGACATGTTTAAAAAATTCCTAAACACTTGGCATCAAATGTATAAACACCTAAGTGCAAATCCCTAAACATGTTTAGATTTTAACATGTTTAAACACACGCTTGAGTTGATTCCTACGCGATGACAACCTATTTGACGGGTCTGTGACTTTGTGGTTTTAATATCGATGAGTAGAGTCTAGATATGGCATGTAATAGACAACTTTGTTGATTAAAGCTACAGAAAACTTAAAGTTAGCCTACAAATTTTTTTTTTTTTTTAATAACTTGTTTCAAACGTTTTCTTTTTGTTTTGGGTGTTATTTTTAGGTGTAAAATAATATATCTCTGATCGTCCATGCCTCTGAATAGCATTGCGAGCAATTGAAGAAATTTCATATTTGTTGAAAATGTGCCGTGCCGCTTTAAATTCACTTTGATTGGCGACTTATGCATTTTTAAAAGAAGGGTCATTCAACGAATTATTACTCACCGTAGGCCAGTCAAGTTAGGACAAATGATGCCTTAACCCAAAACCAATGCAAAGAATCAATTTTCCCCAGAATGAATTTAGAAACCTTAAGAAAACATATCAAAAGTTTACCAAAAATCCAATTTATTTTTAAGGGAGTATGGTTATACATTTTATTTAGGGGTCAAAAATATGAAAGGCCAACGCAGGTTAAAAAGAATACCAACGTGTCGTCACCTTAGGTGGTTCAAGGATTTAAAAAAAGTACCAGTTGCCCTTTGCAGGCTGTAGTTCAATAGATATGAGTCAAAATAGGTTCCCGGTCACAATGGGGTGAATGAATTTCAAAAATATCCGTTCGTTTTAAAATGGTTGTCAAATTCCAAGAGCCGAAAAATATTTATATTGGTTGCAACATCTATGATATTCGTTGGATAATTGGAACGCAACAAAATGTAACTGGGGCTACAGGGTCAATGGGAGGTCAGTAGTCAGAGTAGTCAAACTCTGTAATTCTTATCTAGAACGGTCAAACAAATAACATCTTTACATTTATTATCTAGTGTGACAAAATGAAACATTTAAAACCAGGGCGATCAAAATCGGACAATTAGAGCGGGGGGGAGCAAGGACTTGGGTCCAAAAATCATCGTTCATGTCTCACTACATTTCAGCTTTGACACCCGTGCGGTAGTTAGTATGGACCTTCTGCATCATTGCAAGGTAGTTAGTGGGGTCAAATTGTGGTGTCAATTTCAATAGGGGCAAATTTACGTTTACACAGGTGTCAAACTTTAAATACCCAATAATGTTGAAATGTATGCATGTTATCCCGTCTTCTAGTTAAAGGAGGATTCCACAACTGTATAGTTTGTACATCTATGACCATTGGTTTAAAGTTTAAGTTATGGGTACAAAAAATGGTACTCTAAACTCCTAACCTTAAACTAATAAAAGTGCAAAAAGGTCACTTTTCATTGTTTACAGGGGGTCCCATATCAGAAGTTGCTCAATTGGGTTAAAAAATGAAACAATTGTTTATCTAGATTAACTGTGTTCAAATAAGGAATAGTTTGTAGAATCTGCAATGCATTAGTTATCATGCTAGTGACAAAAGGTCAGGGTAATCATAATTCCATTGGCATTGACCTTCTTTGACCGTTATCTCAGTAAGTAAAATTTAAAATATATCACAAAAAACTATACTTTTCTGGAGTCCTCATTCCTCAGGCAATAATTTGCAGCATTTAAATATAATCAGAGTAACTTCAATGTTGACCCTGTAAAATTAAGCAGTTGACTTTTTTGCACTTTTAGCCATTTTACCCAATAACTCTAAAACAATGGTTTCAATAAGATGGGTACAAAGTACTATACATTTTTGGAATCCTGTGACTAGACGGGCAAATGGCCTACATTTCAACATGAGTGGAGTAATTTAAATAGTTTGACCCCCTGTGTAACTTAAATTGGCCCTATTGAAAAAAGTGTGATACCACATTTGCACACAACTACCTTGCATTGATGTAGGAGGGGTTCCAGACTAACTACTAAAAGTGTCAAACCTTAGATGTAGTCGGGCATTAACGAACTCCCTAAGAAGGACATTATGATATTCTGCTCCTGCTCTAACTCTGTAAAATTACACCCCAGAAAGATCTTGAACTGTTATGGCCTATTTTACTGAAACTATAACTCCTAGGGCCAACATACCTTAGAGGAATATTGCATGATTCTGAATATTTGGAAAATTTGGTATGGATGGAAAGCTTACGTAACGTAGATTAATATAAATCAAAATAAGTGAATGAAAAAATTGTCCACATTGGTTGAGTATTTGCCCATTTAATTTTCCCGCCCAATAGCTTACTCGAAAACCGATTCCGAAAAATCCACATCTCAGGCAAATGGTGACGCCAAAGTGATGACCATCAATTAATTTACGTCGTTGTGAGCTCATATTGCAGGTTGCCACCTTTCTTAACTGCGATCGATGTGTTTTTATATCAATAATAATTAAAACAACGAAATGAAACAAAAATATGTCATTCTGTAATACTTATTTTAAAATTGATTATTTTACTTTCATTATCCATCAATATTACAGGTCAGCAATAATCAATTCGAGAGTAACACGTTTTTTATGGATGGTCATCACTTAGACGTCACGAGGAGAAGCAAACTGGGTCACTCGCTTTTGATCATGAAGCCGTGGCACGAAAATCCGCCCGTTTTTTCGTATGTCAAAAAAGCACAAACGATAAAAATGCATATTGTGGTAATTTTACATCAAATTGTATATTTTTCGGGATTCGTGATGTAGGTAATATATTTATGAATGTAAGTCAACTGAGCTTTGACAAAAATCTGACATATTTCCTTTAGGAGTAGCCCAATAAATATGGTACATCTTTTAAATCAATCGAAAAATTATCATTTTTTACCCCTGTACAACCGTTGCCTATTTCTGCATGTTCCACTAGTGTTATTTGGTTATAAACTTTTAATGATTGTGTTGATAATGTCACAGTACTTTAATACCCACAATGTTTCTTTTTGCAATTGTTTTGGGTCCAAATCATAAAATTAATATAGCACTATAGGGGAATTCAATTTTCTCTGGCATGATAAGATGAGATATTTCCCGCTATAGAATCTTTCTCAAATTGTTACATATTCGAAATAAAATATTTCAACCACAAAAATGAGGATAGGCCTAGGAATGCTCATCTTATGCTTTGACGTATATGTTGAAAAGTTAAGCAAAGTGAAAGGCAGTGTTACGCCCGGGGGGGACACTTGTTGGATTCAAAGGGGATATGATGCGTGAACAAGAGAAAACGCGTAAAAAGGGTTTCTTTTTTCAACAGGTGATAGTACGCGCGGAAATGGAGTAGGGTGTCAAAAACAGCAAAAATATGGAAAAAAGGGTTATGTTTTTCTTACCCCCGAAATTGTGATGTCCGCGAGATCAAAAAATAATCAAAAAAATTGTAAAATTTGGAAGTTTAAAGAACTCGAGCAAACCGGGTAATAAGGTATTATACAATCAATATCACACCATAATGCATTGCTACTTGTGTAAGGTCGCATGAATGCAAAAAGACTTGTTTATGTAGCAAAAACAGACAAAAATGCTTGTTAGGGTATGTTTTAAGTCGGTGGAAGGAAATACTTGTTCGGGTTTGCATTTCGAAAGTCCATGTTCACGATTAATATCCACCTTTGAATCACAACTCCCCCCCCCCCCCACCCGGGGTTTAAGCCCCCATTTTTGTTCTAATATTTTTCTTGACTGAAAAACCAAACTACTTTCGGTTCTACAAAGAACCCCCAAAGGAATATAACCTTAACCCTCTAACTAATCTTCATATGGTCTGTTAGACAAGCAAATGGCCTGTAGAACCTTAAACTTAAAGAACCATTAATCAAAAACCCTTCAAATTCCTTCGAAGTTCTTTGTAGAACAGATAAGAAGCTTTTTAGAGAAATGGGGGGGGGGGGGGGGTTCTAATTAAGGGCCGCACATAGGCCTATACCCGTACCACTTCAACCTGCCAGGTGCCCCAGGCGTTGTGATGGGGCGTTGTGCTCCAATGTAACTTTAATCTGGAGGTGACCAAATACTTTCGAGCTCTGCTCCCCTTGTAGTGTCCTCATATTATATTGCAGTATTTATAACTCTACTGATTTGATATAATAAACTAAATGAACAAACTAGCCTTATTGCAAAGGTTCGTGTGACATGTTGTTAGTGCTAAATTTAGAAGAGGGGTCGACATCGACCCGACTAGGAAAAAAAAAAAGAGTTTAGTGCAGCCCCCCCCCCTCCTCCCCCACATACACACACACATTGGACGATCTTTTGCACTTGGTGTTTTCATTTCTCATTATTTAAAAGACCAGAAAAACTGTTATAGACGAAAATTTTGAAAAAATAAACTCGGAATTTTTCCTTAGGATTTTGAAGTTAAAGCCAAACTTTAACCTTCGGCTTACCAAGCTTTTGGGGTTACCACCCCTATAAGATTCGTTTATAAAGCAGCAACAAGTGGCGGAGCGGGGGCGGGGAGTGGGGAAAGCTACCCCCGGACACAAAAAAATTAGGGAAGGGGCACAAAAAGGATGGGAAGGGAAAAAAAGGGAGGAAGAAGAGGAAAAGAGAAAGAGAAAAAAGAGCGGAAGGAAAAGAGAGAAATAAAGGGCGAAAGAAGCGAGGAAAAAAGACGGGGAAAAAGGGAAGAAGAGGGAAAAGGGAAAGGAGAAATGAGAAAAAGAAAGAGGGAGAAAACAGATGAACGGAAAGGGAGAAGAGGAAAAGAGAAAAAACAGGGAACAAGAGGAAAGGGGAAGATGGAAGAGAGGAAAAGGAAAGTGAAAATTTATTGTAGCGTCAAACGAATTTATATTGAAAGAACATCGCCAGATAAGGACATTGAATGACGCCACTCATAGTTTCAATGAGACACGGATGTGAACTTGAACTTTTTGCATAATAAATGACCTGCCTCAAGTTTACCTTCGCTGTTTTCAAAATATCCACTTTACATAATCCCCAAAAGTCGGTTTTATGTACATTTATAATACATGGCTTCAAGGACAATTAACATTTCCATATTTGAAGCCTTTCCAGCCCCAAAACCCACAATGCCGCGTTGCAGGGATCTGCGCTATATTATTGAGCAACCTATATTTGAGTACTCGTTCTGGTTCTTGGGGTGGAAGACCTCATTTTTGCATTTTTGTTTTATCGGGGGCAGGAAACACTAAATGGAATTGCCCAAACACAAACGAATTTTTATACAAAACATACAATAATTTTATCACTATCTGGTAAGGAGGATTGCTAATCTACCAAGGGATCTGTTCAGTAGCCCTTGGATGAGCACAGTTAACCAACAGCATGACCCTGGACCACGTCCTGGGTATACATAAATCATAATAAAATTACAAGGGATGTATTTGCTTAATAAATGGTGAAGGAAAGCAATTGAAGCTGCGCCATTAGGATTTATAATTTTATTAGCTCATAGTGTAGTTAACTTGCTCATGATATATAAATAGCGCGGTCGTGGGCCATTGTGTTGTATTCCAGAGTATGCTTGTGTGAAGACGGGTTATATAATCCAAATCATAGCAGCATCACGCTAAGAGGGGTGGTATTGGGTATTTGTTATTAAAGGGCCTCGCCCTCATGTACGCTTTTAGCTCTACTTTGTAGCGTAATGAAGGACACAAAGGGTCTATCTACAGGCCGCACTTACAAGCTCCCTGCACTCAACGGGCAAGTCGACAACATTTCCTGTTTCTTCATATAAAGTAATCAATGGTCATTGAAATGGAGGCATGCTCTAAGCTTGCTTTTCGCGAGATGCCCTGAAGTTTCACACTTTTTTTTTCATTTTTTCTTGATACCAGTGTATTTTGGGGCTCACCCCCCCCTTGCGTCAATGATCCCTGTTGTCCCCCACCCACTCCCAGTTGCTGGTGCCCTCTCCCTCTTACCCTTGCGCACCAAAACTGGGGTGTTCCCTTTTCCCCCCCCGTCCGGTGTTGTTCCAGTGTTGGTTGTTCGTTTCTGGTGTTGCACTTTCGGCTTTCCCCCCCCTCGGGTTTGTTGCTGCCTCAATTTTCCTCTGGCCTGTTGGTGTTTCTGTTTCATGAGTCTTAGGGGCCACGCAGTTATCATCGCCGGCACAGAAGATATGAAAAAATCAAGCAGGGGAGACGAAAAAGGCACACGGGGCAAGAGAGAAAGGGGAACACCACTAGTTTGGTGTTATAAAACCAGAGGGGGGTGGTCCCGTATTGACTCCGGAGCGTTGTTAAATTACACCAAGTAGGTCAATTTGACACCCGCCGTGTTTAAAAAAATGATTAACACCATATGTGGTGAAAAATTAACACCAAGCAGTGTCCATAGCATACATTGTAACACCATATTGGTGTAATATAACACCAACATGGTGTAATCTAACACCAGTGGGTGTGGTACCCGTATTGACTCCAGGATGGTGTTAAAATTAACACTAGGTGGTAATCACAATCAAGTTTTTGCAGTTTTGTATATTATGATTACTAGAGGGCCTCATTCTATCCTGATCCGGCGATGTCCTTTTGCTCTTATATCACTTATTTTTTTACCTTCTAAGATGGCAAACCCAGGGAGTTTACGGGGGGCTCCGCCCCCCCTGGACCCTGCCGGGCTTCGCCCCTGGATGTAACCTGGCCCTAAGGCGGGCCCCTGGACCCCACCATCCGGGTAGGCCCTTCGCGTAAGACGCACATTACCTTCCCCAAAACAGGAATAGGGAAGCCTCCTGAGTCTCTGCCCCCCCCCCCAGGGTATCAGGTTCTTGGTTACGCCCCTGTTAAAAAGCACCCGATGCTTCAGGAGGGAGGGGGCAGAAAAGGGGAATGCCGTCTATGGGGATGTTTCGGGGGGGGAAGGAGGGTCTCCTTCTTCCACCATGCTCTACCAACGTTCATTAAGCAGACACCAAAAATAACAGAATTACAATGGTGCAGCAAACAGTGCGATGTTAAGGTGGATGCTGCACCGATCGAATTATCCTGCGGAATTTTCTGTAAAATTTGCATAAAAAAAATAAAAAAAATAAAAAAAATCTATAGTAAAAAATAGGGGGTCACGGACTTTGTTTTCGAGATATTTACGTTTAAAAAACACATTTTTTGCCATAAATTTGTAACTCAGTTCTATGGGAATGTGAATTAAATGATGCCTTTAAAATCAGATAACCGCAAGAAAAACGCTGCCGGAATTTTTCTAATGTTTTATTTTATGTCAAGGTCCCAACCACATCGTCACAAAATAAAATAAAAATGGGGGTTACGGACTTACTTTTTCGTTATTTTCAGCCAAATGTGGGCCTAAAAAGTGCAAAGTTGCAAAGTTGGATTTGGTTTTGCCTGTTTCTGCAAACGCGCGTAATTTTACTTTCGCCTCAACGCATCCCGAGAGATGCGCAGGTATCGGTTGGGCGAAGAGGGGCTTGTCCCAATGCCTAATATGGGATCGCTTGATTCCTTTCATGATGGAAAGACCGAGGTTTCAGTCCGCCCTAATAAAATGTTTCACATCTAATTTTTGCCATGCCTATTCCTCCGCCGCATTTCAACCTTTTGGCTCGATATTTTGTGTAAACCTGCAAACCGTATAGTTGCTCCGGCTTGGCTATACATGTTCGAAGAGGAGGCCTACGATAGGACCGGGACAGCAGATTCAAGCATTATTTAAACAGTTTGTTTCATTTTTTTTTTTCTGTGCACTTGGTTTGAAATTTTTTTTGCTAGGGTTTGTCGTTAGTGTGGTATTTCTTTTTGAATTTTTTTTTAATGTTTGGGCGTGTTTTTTGGAATGAAAATGCTTAAAATGTAAATAAATAAGAAAAAATAAAATAAAATAAATAAAAAAAAATAAAATAAAATAAAAACTACACTAATAAACCTGTTATCGTTTATATATGCGCGGTAATTTTGCCATTCAGATTTGTCCAAATGGAGCTCTTAGCATCAACAACTCACAGCATGTCGGAGGCCTATATACCATTTTTAAGCATATACCAATGCTGTTCTAACTATTTATAGGTAGGGCGTGAAACTATGGTTGAATCGTTTCCTCACTGCCTCGCTTGTTTGTCGGCCTTTTTGGTGTCGCTGACATCCCGCCAAATCGGATAATGGCGAGAGAGAGGTGATGGAAGAACAGCGCAAGACCACACCTTACTTTTTTTTAAATTGCGCGCACATGAAATCAACTGCAAATATATTACGCAATATTGCTGCGTTGCGAGTTCGCAGAAAACTTCGCGTCAGGCGCGAAAAAGGACTGATTGTGTTGGTATGGCTCTAAATCTACTGGAGATCAAGGCGCTAGTACTGACCGTAGACGGCGTGACACCATCGATAGCAGCATCCACCGTAAAGGTGGCAAACACGGAGATTTCAAGTCATCCCCAAAAAATATTTTCTGTGATATAGGATTTCAAATAGAATAGATATTTGCACAGAAAATAAACTTCAAATGAAAACAAAGGGTGATTGGTATAGCTTATATCTTTCAATAGAAAAAACATATAGCTGAATTTCGTATATTTGCTCCTATAAGGAAATATGAAATTCATAATGTGTGTACCAAAGAAACCGTTCTCAGCTTCATTCCTTCCGATGGGGATATTTTGATTCAGTTACCACCAGTGCCAAACATCAGATTTTTCACATTTTTTAGAGGCACCGGTTTATAGTGGATCGGTTTGGACGCAAAATTGCTCGACAACCCCTCCCTCGGATACAACAAAACGCAAACCACTTATATTCGACAGATCAGAGGAATAAATAATTTAAAAAAAATGATGGTTGTGGAAAAAACTTTGGTGGCAGGGAGGGGTGTTTTTTGGTCAAAAAAAATCACGTTTTGGAGCTAAAAATTAAGAATATCAAGGATTATTAATTTCTTAGCAAAAATTTTAATCATATGCAATACTATCAATCTCTGACATTTAATATAGATTTCTGTTTTATACAAATATATAAAGGGTTGAATTTTAGCCCCAAAATCACCTTTTTCCTAAAAAACGCATCCTTTTTATCACATGTCACCACAAAAAGTATTACCTGAACCCTTATGCAATGTATAAAAACCTATACAATAAACAAAAAAGGATACCAAAAAAATAAGATTGTAATATTTTCCTTAAAAAAAATAAAAAAAAATAAGAATTTCGCGGTTAACTGGCAGCCCAAAATCTCATTTTTCGGCATAGAATCCATCCCTGCACCAAATATTTCGCCACCACAACCATCATTTCTTAAATCTATATATTTATCTTCAAATAAAGGTGGTGTGTTTGTTGTACGGTGGGGAGGGGTGGTAACTCGAAACACTAGAGCACTTTTCAAGGTTCGTTGGGCCGCTACGCTATTATTGAAAACTAAATTTCAACACCAGGAACTAAGACCGAGAAGATTGACACGAATTGTGATTAAAAATTTTAGTTGTTAGGTGGACTCTCCCCAAAAAAGGTTTCTGTTAACCAAGAAAAATGGAACCCTAAAAGTTTCTTGTTGAACAGGTAAAGGTTTTTAGAGCAGAGTATTTTTTAGAACCAAAAAGGTTGAAAACTGTTTTTCAAAAATACATGAATACGCACCAAAGGAAGGTTCCTAGGCCTATTTTTTAAAAATCTTAAGCAATAAAACAGTACATGTTTGAAGAACGCCCCCTAATTTAAAAAAATGAGATTTTTTGCACAGTTGTGTGGATTGTCTAGTAAATATACCTGCGAGTGGTAATGGTAAAAAGGCGTATTAATTTTGTCTAAAAGGAGCGATTTTGTAATCGGGGACCCTGATGTAAATTTAATGGCAGAGCTGGATATTGGAAGGACGTTTCCAGCAGCCGTTGAATATTATTAGGAGATCTCCGATATTCTTATTTCAAATACAAAAGTCTTAATTCTTTCGTGAAACAGAGAATTTTGAGCTTATATTCAAAAGGGTATTATAGTTTGGAGCCAAATGTCAATGCAACTGTGCAAAAATCTTCAAAATATCGGAAAATGGGCGCTCTTCAAAAAAATGTGCTGTTATTGCTTTAAGGTTCTATATAGAATGGGTGCTACAACGGAACAAAATTGGTATAAAGATGCACATATCATCTTCAGATATGTATGATCGCTCGATTTCCAGGTTATAATACTATGTATTTCAGTTTAAAAAACGCAAGCTAACGCGTCAGTTCAAGAATGAACAAGGAGACTATAAAAAAGTATTGTATTTTACCTAAATTTTCTTAATCTATATAGGAAGAACTTGGAGAGACAAACTTATTTAAAAGGATTGTCGGCATGTCTCCTAAAATTCTAGAATTATTCATCTTTTCTGACTGCAACACATTTTCCTGAACCGGCTACGGGGACCAGCTGGGGCCAGCTATCACCTTCAGCCAGATTGTATAACGGCGTACTTTATTCCCCATCAACAAGAGCGACCACGATCGGGGGGGGGGGGGGGTATATTATGACATGCAGGGCGATTAGAGTTCAGCAAGTCAGCAGATGCTGACAAGCCCCCCTAAAAATATTTGCTCTCAGGCCCCCCTCTGACATACCCTAATTGCACTAAAGCGAGGACATTCGAAGCGTCGCGCCACTAAAGGGGCCCCACCATGAGCTGCTGCTGACAGGGCCTTTTCCTTAAAGCACACTATCAGTGATTTGCCTAATCGGCAAATCGAAAAAATCATCAAAAATCAGGATTTTTGCATGTATGCAACAAGTACAGGTATCCTAACATACCCTAGCAAATGTAAGACCAGAAGCAACTCAATAGAGAAGGATTCGGAGATTTTAGTCATTACTGTCCGAACGGACACTACTACAACACGTAATTGAATTGAGAATCGTATCTTGGAACACTGCCGTTTTCTTACTTCTGTCAATTCACAGCTGGAAAAGGTAAATTAGGAGAATTCTACAGACTTAGCCTTCACTTTGAGGATATTCCTGCAAATTCAAATATTTTTTCAAATCATGATAGTGTCTTTAAGGACGGCGAGGACACGTTAGCTCCGCGCCTAGATCTGGCACTGTTCCAAGTTGGTTTTTCCAAAAAAAATGCTTGCGTGGCGTTCTGAGTGGGAATCGCGCGTCGTAAAATCAGCAGCTGCGCTGTGCATGGGTCTATATGCGCAACTAAAAACTATGGAAGCGCGCGATGCCTGAACGTGGACGGTAAACCTAAAAAAATGCCAAGAGACTCCAAACAACACCCTCTCAGGAAAAAAACCGGGGAAATCACCCAAAGGAATCTGGAGAATAATGGTCATGGTGAATGAGGTTTTAGATGTCCCCACGAGGCTTGCGAACGTATAGGTTGCAATATTTTTTTTATTGTTTTTCTATGCACTGTTTATTCCAATTCTATGTAGGCCTACTCGTGTGTCACAGCCACCCCCTCAAAATGACCAAAGATAGAATTTTCTAAATCACCTTCTAAAAAGCCGAGATGCTTATATTATCTTATCTCAGGGTCTAAGTATGTGTGCCGAATTTACGTGCGAAATTGACGGAAGAATTTTCTGATTTCCGTTTACAGATAGATGACAACACAGTGGCCTATGCCGGGCCGGGCACCGTCCGGATCGACTTTAAATTTGGAAATAACCTTTTTCGAGGATTGTTGACATTAAACAAAATGGAAAGGTTTTAGGATCCTGAAATGCAGCTTTAAATTTGAAAGTGCAAACCCACATGAAAAAATCGCTATTAAACCACGGCGGGACGGGAAGTCGATGATGAATGTGGATGGAGGGAAAGGGTCTGTAGTCTAGTGTAGAAGAGGCGATGAATAATCGTTTTAGAGGTCCCATTTTGTAAACATGTTACCTAGAAGCTAGATTTTAGCAAATTTAGTTTCGCGCCTGCAAATTTTTCGAACTTCACATGGAGTCCAAAAGGGCCTATGCAAAATGATTGAAATGAAATCAGGTTCTATGTCCCCAAGTTCGGAATTCGGGGCAGCACCTCCCTAACTGAAAAAAAGTTACCCCTTCCCCTCAGCGCTAAACCTCTATCTGTCCTCCCCTTACAGCTCCTTACTCGTCACAATTCCAAAGACTAAGGGTTCGTTCAGACCTACACTGCAACGTGGCGGTGCGGTAAGGGCAGTGCCTCGAATCGGTATTCTCTTCCATGTATGCATTTGCGGTACTGCAACCGAGTAAATTTATTTAACTGCAGCTGCAGCAGGTTACGTTGAGGTGCTGCGGCAAGTGATCGAGATATCGGCACTGCACTGCGCATGCAGCGTGTAGGAACGAACCTACGGCAAGTTTAGATACTAATAATACGGGAAAAACATGGAAAAGACAGAAATTTAATCTACTAAAAGTATCTTGGATTTCAAGCATTTTACAAGTTTTGTTCTTTCGAATTAAAACTAGTTTGGAATTGAGAGAGTTGCATTCTTGCTCTCTAAAAAAGTTGTACGGTCGGGTAATGCAGTAAATGACGGCGATTTTATAGTATTGTGTTGGCAGAATTGCCAGTACAATACTCCGGACGTTCCACAAAAACTCAGTGGTATTTTTAACGGTGTGCAGCAGCACACGTTCTTGTTTTAAGTGTTATGTGTTCACTGCTCCCAATTTTCCCAGGTTTCATGAAGTAATCCTAATTAAAGGGCAAACTATTAGAATAAATAGGATATTGGCCTTTACTTATGAAATGCGTGATCGATACGCGAGAGAGTATTAGAAGCGTTGCTATCGCGTAACACTCTGTTGCGTGTGACGCCTCCGAAAGTCGCAATAAACAGTTTTCTCACAATTTGAACACTATAAAAAACGTGCTATTTGTTATATTATTGAGAAAGGTAGGTCGGTGACCCCATCTTTTTTCGTTCTTATTCGAAAGCTTCTAGTAGTGCGCAACTTTTATTAAAATTCATCAAAAAATTTCGAGCAGAATTTTTTTTATAATTATATTTGTTTTTTGATTTAATATAAAAAATCAAAATTTCAAGGTTTGTTATAATTTTGATCAAAAATGGCAAAAAAATAGGTATTTTAATCAATATATAATGAAAAACGAGGTCGGTACCCCCATTTTATTTGGATTGTTGGTACCATCGATGGAAGTTTGTTCATACCGAGTTTCAATGAAAAACTTTCGACAGAAAGCTATCGTGTCATAGCATCCTTAAAATCCGCCACTGGGACAGCCAACCTACAGCAACAGCAAATCAAACGGCTCAACTTCCGGGTGCTAGTCTGTTCAAGACTTAACGGTAGGAGGGCGCTCTTAGCGTATCGAACATAGACAAATAAGATAGAGACTCCGCTATCCACGCACCCCGCTGCATGGATTGTATTGAAGTTAGGTAACCATAACAAAACATTGGGAGATTTGGAGAGAGTTGCTATACGCACTAATTTCGCACCACCTCCTCGCGCAATGTACGTGCGCAAGTTCGCGCAGTATACAAAGGCGTATTACGCGGAGGTATTACTCACAAGAGCTTGCCTAGTTCGGGGCAACAGTTTTCAATGACGATGACGTGACTTGTGTTTAGTATCACTCTAAAAACCCAACATGTTAAGCATTTTAAACCTGTCCGTGCCCGTTCACTGGGGGTCGGATACGGTCGCCACTCCCCCCCCAATTCCCAAAATGGGGGGAAATCCACCTTTTTGCTTGAATATTTTGATTAAAAAAGGTCTCCGACAGAGAAAATTTGACAAGAAAGTCTACTTGTTGGTGTTATCTTAGAGTCAAATGAGTATTGGTTTTCGAAAATCGACTCCAAATTGCCTTATAGCTTATTCTAATTTTACTAGGAAAACCATTGATAACTTGTAAGGAAGATTTGGTTTTGTTGAAAGTAAACTGAGACGTTTGAACACAACCATCCTTCCTTTATTGTTTACCTTTTGTTGAACACCGCCTTTCTTCAATCATATCCTCCGTTCCTCCTGGCCTCTTGAGGCAGTGGAATAGGGGAAGGGTAAAGTTGTCCCTCCACATTAGAGCATCGTCCCCACACCTTTGTCCCTCAACAGACTTGTAGACTTTACATTAGTTTCCGCATTCAAAATTTTCCCCAAATTTCCATGAATTCATGGATTATTCACCACCCTGAGAGCGAGTCCTCTTTCACCCACAACATAATAATTTTTGTGTTTTCACTGAAAAATAATATGATTGATTTATAGTTCAATGCTGATAATACTTTCACTCTGAAATCTGTACAATATTCTTGGTTGTTTGAAAAGGGTTTAATCCCACAATGATGCTACAACGCCTATACTGTTAGTTTCTTGAACCTTCAGGTGCAACTGGCCCAAGTGTATTTTATCCTTTGTGTTCAACTGACAATAATCTCCGCTGTAGGGTCCATCAAATTGGATGGATAAAAGCGAGATTTGCTTAGGAATCTTGTCTAACACATAGTCAAAATATTGGCAAAAATTCACAGTTTATATGTTTTACAACTTTTTAGTTTGGCTTGTATGAGGGTGTGGGTTTATTGGGACGTCCCTGTATATCCAAAATAATACTTCCAATGTTATAATTATCGGTAAGAATTACTTGTTTGTATATATTTTAAACTGATAGCATGGAACCTTTACATATTAAGCAGACTAATATTTCATGTGTGTAAACAGGCACAACTTTTGTACGCATGTATGACAGATATTACTACACATAGTTATTTGGCCTTTGCACTGGATGAAGTTCCATTTAAAAGGGAAGTAAGGTAACCTGAAGCTTGTGTTCCATGCAATGCGATTTTCTACTACCAAATAGTACCAATGTATCAAACACAGTACATGAAACTGCACTGTCTTTTGTTTCACAATAAAGGTTTGATCATTATGATTGATGGCTTGCCCATGCATACCACTATAGTGTTACAAACTACAATTAATTTGTTTCATTCACAAATTTGTGCCACAAAATGCAGAAGCTTGTCCTTTTTAAGGACTCGTTTGTTTACATTTGTAGTCTAGGAATTCATGGTTATTACGGAGGTTGGTCTGGAATTCAGATATTCATGGAAGGATAGCCAGGATTTCCAGATATTTTGGTGAAACAAAAATATTTGCACTATATGGGGGGGGGGATTTTTTCTGGAAATAGCCCATTTTGTGATTTATTAGCCGACCCAGGGGCGGGACTACCAACCTGGAAGTGACGAGTAGGTAAGGCTTGATCCCTTTTTCGGCATCGTTGTCACCCAAAGGACCCATATATTTTGAAAATTGTTATCACTGTCACCCAAAGACCCGGGGGGGGGGGGTTCTCACTTTTGGGCTTGGGTTAGGATGTGCGGACGGGTGTTTGAATCACCTAAAATAAACCAAAATGACCAGATGTGCATACCTGTCCTTTACATGCTTGTGGGGTTTTGGCCGAAGCTGAGAGAAAACTGTAAAGATGTATTTTCAGCCATTCTGGCAGCACTATTTTCCCAATTTGTGGTTTGTAATGCATTCGCATACCGGATTGAACACTGTAAAAATATACTTGCACACGAAATGCCAACCCTTTCTGATAACAATTTTCAAGAAAAAGGGCGTTCAGTATACCAAAATGGCTGAAAAGGCTACCCTTCTCGGCGCAATCCCCGTAACCCCTTTTCTAACAAGAACCCCCCCGGGCAAAAAACCCCTATTTTGGGGGGAAACATTCAAAATTTCACCCATGACCTATTCTTTTTAGAAAATTTTCCAAAAGTTCACCCAAAGACGCCATTTTTTGGGAAATTTCCTCGAGTCACCGAAGCCCCTAGAACAGCTGGGTTTGGAAGCGCGAGTATTACACCCATATCCATTTCATATGAGAGTGCCCCCCCAACCGATCATGGGATGGTCCCATAGCACTTGCAGTTTTGAGATACATTGAGTAATGGGCCATACACAAGCTATGGCACACGATGGAGACGACTTAAACGGTCCGAGTTTGTAACAACCGCATGGAGTTTGACATAACCGCGTGGAGTTAGTATCTATGAGATTTTGGCCAGAAATTATGCTTTCCTGGAACATATGGTACTGTCCTGGAGCATAATATGCAGAAATATTCTTAAGTCAAATATGCTCCAGGACCATATGACAAATATGCTCCTGGAGCAGTATTTGACTAAATATTTCTTCCACTGCTCCAGGAGCATATTCCAATATGCTCCTGGACCATTATTGTATTCAATTAAGCTCCAGGAGCATATTCAAATTATTCGTTTATAAAAACCAAAAACATCGGTTGGGACACTGGATGGTTTGAAATTGCCACAAGGAGATACAAAAAAAAAACAAAAACAAACCAGTCAACCTTATGAAAATGGAACACACACACGACTGACACAACACTAAACACGGCAAACAGAGGAATCGTTTTGCACCATTATCTCCCTGATTTGTAAAGCGGAACTGGCCAACATTTTAACAAAGTATGAAATTTCTCAATTTGCTCTCAAATGATAGTCTAGCCCATTAGAATAGAGTGATACATTTTACACATAAAAATAACATACTAAAAACAGATAGCGGACGTTATAAGAGGTTAAAGACAATCCAGGTTAATTGTAGGCTAACTTTTACGTTTTCCATACCTATTAATTCAAACAAATGTGTATATATTGACTCGCCACTACTCATTAATATTGAAACAAAAGGTCACATGACCGGTCAAACAGGGTGCCTGCCCTGGGACACATGCATACGGCATGCGTTCGGTGTTAAACGCCTTTCCGTCGTCTGCTGAATAAGTCAATGGCGGACATTAATTAGGAAAATCGTTCTGTTTACCCATAAGGACGCTGATTGGTTCTTAGTCATTTCAGGTGAGGGCGAATGTAATAAAAGTTTTACAACCATGCAAAAATCGATTTTGAAAAAAATTGAGGAGCGCACTATTTTTCCAAATATGCCAGTGTCTCTTTAAGCAGGGGGGATAAAAAACAAAATCGACAGTAAAATGGCTCTAAAATCCAATGTGCACACCCTACTGGAAACAAAAACTTTTTTTTGCCTAACCTCACAACTCCACTACTCATCGACACGACTCCATCCATCCATCAACCAACCCATTGGATCCCATGCCCCTCAATTACCCGACTACCGCCAACCTGTCAACCAACAACTCCACCAACCCATCGGAATACTGACTTTGTCCTTAGTAACCACCAATCTCATTACTCCAACTATCAATTCCACCACCCTGAATACCCCGGATTCCTCTTCATGTAAGCCACCAACTATCCCACTCTGTCAACCACCGACTCCCCACCCTATCAAAAGCTCCATCAACCATCTACTTTTTCCACTGTCAACTACAGGCTCAATACAAAAGGATTATTATTCACTGAGCCGGTCAAAAAGAGTTACAAGATCCCTGCAAACTTTGTCCTCTGGTATTTTCAATTTTGGTGGTCTCATAACTGTAGGGCCTACATGTAATGTTTGCGCATTAGCCACATCTCAAAAACACCAATTTTTGGCCATTGATAACATTGGTGAATTTCTTATCAACATGATGATGATGAAACATTTTTAATTTTTATGTACCATATTTTTAAATATCAAACTTTAATTTCTAATTCTCTCACTTGCTCACACAAACCACAGACATAAACAACTCCCCACACACAAGTATGAAAACAGTCCATAAAAATGATGAAGTGGCATTCAAAGGAAAAACATCCATTTTAATTGTCATAACATGTAACATACTCCAGGTGTGACAAAATCCTATCTTTTATGCAAATTAACAATCTGACCAGGATGAAAGCACTGAATAGTGGCAGTTTATGACCAGTTGGCCTTTGTATACACATTGCATGTATGTACTACTTATCACTGATAAATTACTGCCTTGATGGCCTGGAGTTTGGACTATTCAAGTGGTTCCAACTATCTCTGTCTTCTTGTAGAGACCCTACTAATAATGCATGCAAGAGGGGTCACACAACCAAGTGAACCAAGAGTTTCAATATGTTGATTATAAAATATCTGTTTTACCATAAGTATTGATTAATTTGTTAACGGCAGGGGCTAAACCAGACCCCCCCACCCTGCAAATGGGAGGGGGGAAGAAGGGGTGCTGAGCATTTTTTTCTGGGTGGGGGGGGGGTGAATTTTGCGTCCTTCTCCATAGACACGGTACAAGTGGTCAGTTCATTTGGGGGGGGGGGCTGGCGGGGAGGAGACTTTGAGTGGACTCTCGCACCATGCCCCCCCTCACTGGTTACACCACTGTAACAAGGTCATGCACGTTTCTTGTAGTTTTGCTTTATTTCTGTGTGTTTCTTGATATTTTATGTGTTAAAGCCACTATCAACGATTCTTCACAAGGTAAACAAATCACGCACCCCATTTTCATCAAAGTTCCATTTTTGCATTTTTGTATTGGAAATTGTTGTAGTAATGACCCCGGTAAGTTGCTTAAGCATAACAAGGCCTATTTGTCAAGATTTTTATGCTGTTTTTCTATAAGAGTCGGATCGACTTTTTAAGGTCTAGAAACAGTCATAAATGGCATTTCAAGACCGCTGTTTAACAATGCAAAGTGTCTGTTTTCACAAAGAAACAGCAATAAAGGTGTTGATATGACCTAACATAACAAATTTATAGACAAAATTACCATTTTTAAATTTGGAAAAAAATTACTGATAGTGGCTTTAAAGGTGGCTTGTTCTGATCGTGATCAGGAAGTAGTATCAATTTTGATATCAGATGAAAGGCTGATTTTTCTCATTGTTGTCCGGAAAGTTCAGCTTTCAAATCCATTCTTTCTCAAGATACAAATAAAAAAAAAATAAATCAGTCCTCGGACCGACTTGTGTCGCCTGCCGTCGCGGTTAGTGATTGATAGGCCTAACATGACCTGTGACCTTGGACCTCATAAACAAATGAGGGTGTGCATGTAAACTCTATAAACCAAGTTTGGTTCCAATTGAACTTCAACTTTTCAAATGAGGTCAATTTTACATTTTCAGCCTATCTTACAACTTGACCTCATATGACCTTTGACCTTGGCATGTGACCTTTGACCTCATCAACAAATGAGGGATCCCATGTTGCACCTATACTTCAAGTTTGGTTCCAATTGAACTTCAACTTTTCAAATGAGGTCAATTTTACATTTTCAGCCTATTTTACAATTTGACCTCACATGACCTTTGACCTTGGCATGTGACCTTTGACCTCATCAACAAGTGGGGGATGCCATGTTGCACCTGTGATCCAAGTTTGGTTTAAATCCATTAAAGTATAAGGATATAACAGGCAAATGTTAACCCTTTTTCACAACAGGCATCATCATCATCAACAACAACAGACAACAACAGTGGACAAAGTGAGTGATCCCTATGTGTCTTCCTGCCTTAGGGCAGGCGACACAAAAACTACCATTTTAATGGTTAACCATCAACATTAGCACAGTAGGGGGGCATTACACTGGCATTTACGCATCTACCATAAAAACTGCAAGTTTGTTTCCCACGGTACTTGATAGTCAGTGTGTACAAGTGTCAGTTTCTCATATCAAGTAGAGAACATGATAGACAAAAATCGGAACAAGCACCTTTAAGAGTAGGTTTAAGGAACTTGACAAGATGGTTTTGTCTAAAACATTGTTCTACTTACATGATCAACATTTTGTTAACTACATTTTCAGCAGTTTCCAGTACTCATGATGTATGTAGTGGTTTCATATTGATTTCTTACATTTAAATTGGCTACAGAAATGTCTTAAAATGAAAACAAAAGGTGATTTTATATGCTTATATATTTCAATATAAAATATAGGCTGAATTTCCTATTTGCTCCTACATGTATAGGAAATTAAAAATATCACAATTTTTGTACCAAAGAAATAATTCTCAGCTTAATCCTTTAAGACGGGGTTATTTTTTTATAAAGCTTTACATCAGTGCAAAAATCAGAATTCACACTTTTTAGGAACAACTGTTATGTGAAATCTCTCATTGCACCTTTAAAGGCACTATCAGTGATTTGCTGAACTACAAAAAAAATCATCAAAAATCAAATTTTGCATGTTCGTAACAAGTTTAGGTATCCTAACATACCCCAACCCCACCCCCACAAGTTATAGGACTAAAGCAACCTAATAAGAACAAAATCTGATATTTTACTCATTACTATCTGGTACGGACTCTTGCTACAACACGTAATGCGGACAAGATAGCTCAATCAGGTAAGCGCTCGACTCCAGTGTATTCTCATCCATGCGTATAGGCGTGCTTTCGAGCCCTGTGAGATTCCGCTGTCTTGTAATTTCCCTGGACAAGAAACTAACCGCTTATTTGCCCCGATTTCCCCAGGCGATATTTGGGAAGCTGTCCCGGCTGCGATGGTTATCTCGTGTATGTTTGCTGATACGGGAAAGCGCTGATCCTGATCTGCTGCACCCTTGAAATGATGCTCAATGGTTTATGGTATGATTGGGGCCACGTGATCAGTGGCCATTTGTGAAATCGCTTAGAGGCCAATATCATAGGCTATTATTATTATGAATGGAGATTAGTATCTTTGGACACTGCTGTTTTCTACCTTTCTATCAATTTTTTTTCCACTTGGAAAAATATTTATAGAATTCTAGACTTATCTGCACTTTTAAAGGTGCATTTTGTGATTTCAGCACCCCCTGTTTTATCATTGTTCACTAGATATCCTGGAGAAAAGCTTATTCACAAAATTTGAGTCGATCCCCCCCATCTTGTTGGTTTTGTGTTAGACAACAAGCAATTGCCTTGTTTCCACAGGGCACGGTCCCATAGCCACTGTACTGTTTTTGTCTGTAAACGGACACAAAAATACAAAATTGCAAATTTCTTACCGATATGACCTAATTTGCACGTAAGATATTAATAACACATGGATTACTAAGCTAACCAGTTCAAGATGATATAAAATATGACTTTTTTTAGGTAATTCGGGGGACAGGTTGTGGATCACGAAATGCCCCTTTAAAGAGTTATTTTTGCAAATTTAAAATATTTTGACTCCTTCGGGGGGATCACTGATAGTGTGTTTAAGTAACATATTTTGAGGGCCTTTTTAATTATTAAGGTGGCAACGAGAGATTTTAGGCACCAAAACATTGTGTCATAATAGTACTTTTCATTATAGATTAGACACTCAATAGATTTCTTACCTTGTCTTGCTACAGAAATGTCTTAAAAGAGAGAAAAGGTGAATTTGATTTGCTTTATATTTCAATATAAAACATAGGCCTGAATTTCGTATTTCGTATTTGCTCCTACGAAATTAGAAATTCACAATTTTTGTAGCCAAAGAAACATTTCCTCAGCTTAATCCTTTTAGGTGGGGATATTTTGATGGAAAGCTATACATCAGATCAGGTCAAAAATTCATAAGCTTTTTGATTTTTTAGAGACAACCTGATTTTGTGAATCTCTTGTTGGCCCCTTTAACAGAATTCTGGTGATACAACAATTTTGTCGTCAAAATGAGATCAAAGAAGCTGCACTCTTTTTGGATTCAAAGTATTTATAATTTCAAGATTCAACATGGCAGTATGCAAATTCTCAACAGTCAACACAAAAGGTACTCATTCCACATCTTCCTCTATTTGATGAGCACGGTCCATTTTAACCAGAAACAAAAACCACAGATTTTAGTTGGTTTGAAAATAACATTGAAATGTTTATCTTCTGCTTTAAGGGGAGGGGTCATATTTACGCCAGGGGGGGAAGGAGGATTTGAGGGGAACCCGAAAAATTTTTGTAAGAGGGGGGGGGAACAATGAAATTTTCATCAACGATAGTAGAGGGAGGAGTGTGAATGTGTGAACCGAAGCGAGGGGGAACGCGAAAATTTGACGCAAAAAAAGTTGAAATCCGTCATTCCCCCTGGCCTACCATAATGACCGCTCCATAATTTGGATGAAAGTTTACAGTGTGGCAAAATGGGGAATTTAAGAGGGAATTTAGGACACGATAGAGCAGTACGTTTAGCAATAATACTGCTGCTATTTTCTTGCTGTTAGCAGTGGTGGTACCAGCATCTTATTTTTTGGGAATGCAATTTTTTTGGAGGGGGTCAAGATGGGTAGGTTGTTGGAACAAAGGGGTAACCTTTTTAAAAACTGATTGGTTTGTCAAGCCCATTGCCATTTGAAAATATTACTTTAATATTTAAAAAAATTTTAACAAGTTCTAATTATGCTAACTGGGCCTTGAATGGGGGGGGGGGGGAAGAAGTTAGGAACAAAAAAATATTTGGGAGAAAATGTCCCCCTTTTCCTCGTGATGTTGCCACTGGCTGTTAGGCTATGCCATTTTAAATTCTTACTCCTCTGTTCAGAGATGCCAGTTTTCTGGTTTTTCCCAGAAATCCGGGTTTTTTAACAACCCCAAAACTGTCTGGTTTTTCCGTTTTTTGGGTTTGTTTAGTACAGTTTCAAAAAAACATGGTTTTCCGGTCGTTGGGTGATGCCAAAAAATAAATAAATGAAGTGTGATTGAACGACGAGAATTTAGTGTTATATCGCTCCCCTCCGGCAAAAGCGAACTTTTAATGTGTAGTTGGTTTCCGACTCGATCACAATAACGTACCATTCTACAAGAAAATCGTAGACGGGTACCGTAAGCGATCATCCTACAGGCACCGTGTAAGGAGTTGATCAGCGAAGGCTGCGCGATGTGTGTTATGCATGGTTATGCCGTATACTTTCGGTAGGAAAAATGGAAGAATGTTAAAGTTGTTGAACGGACTGATGATTTACAATCGATAGAAGAGAAAGATCAAGACAATAAATGGAACTGGTCATGGTTGGAAGAGAAAAACGACAATGACGATTTTTTATCAGAGTACATGAGGAAACTGAACCAAGCTGGACTGGCGCACTACTGCACATGGACCGTCACCATGGTGTATAAATGCGCGAATTATGGATCGTCGGGGAAGACAAAGCTGGAAGGAAGCGATAAAAGGATCAAATGGTCACGCAAATAAAGATGTACATAAAAGAAACAGGGAGGGCGATTGAAAAATGGCATAAGAGATACCAGTGTTTTTCTACAGCCGTGCGGCGGAAGGACTTAAAGGTGCAACGAGAGATTTCAAATAACAGGTGTCCTGAAAAAATGTGAAAATTCTGATTTTTGCACTGTTCTAAAGCTTTCTATCCAAAATATCCCCATCTGAAAGGATTAAGCTCAGAACTGTTTCTTTGGTACAAAAATTGTGAAATTTCTAATTTTGTATAGGAGCAAATACGAAATTCACGCCCGGTTTCTATTGAAATATAAGCATATACAAATCACCTTTTGTTTTCATTTTAAGTTCTTCCTGCTGCCAATTAAAGGTAGGTAATCTATTGAGTGTTTATCTATATGAAATCACTAAATATCCCAGAAAATATAGATGACTTGAAATCTCTCGTTGCACCTTTAACAGAACCATCAGCTGGCAAGGCTATCCTAGGTAGGCATGTAAGTCAGCCCATCATGTCATGCATGTTGAACAGTCTTGATTTTCATGACATCTGATAAACTTTTAAAGCTAATAAAATGAAACATGAAATTGTCAACAGATAAGCATATTTTCAATGAAAAATTACCATTCTGTTTGAATTATCATGTAATTTTAATAAAATTTGTACCCATTGACTTTCGCTGGGTATTTAAAAATGGCTAAATCAAGGAGCTCCGGGGCGCAATGCCCCTGGGCCCCCCCGCAGGGCCTCTGCCCCTGGACCCCGTGCCAATTTTCAGGTTTTTTTTTTCAATCAGGTGCTGGCATCTCTGTCTATTAAGACTATCTAACTCTTTTACAGGATATGGGTTTTTTAAATGTAATGGGCTATCTACTTGAAGACAAAGGTTATGCACACAACTGTTTTTATGGTAATCAAATCTGGTAGAGCTCAAATAAATGTCAACATTTATATAGTGCCTTTCACAAGGTATGAAAGTCACTTTACATTATTCTGCTGCCACTAGAATATGTCAGCTGCCTTACAAATGCCCAAGGCATAATCATACCTTTGGGCGGGGCTTAATGGACAATATTCCTACAGCTCCCCATTCCACCTGGTTGGAGAGAGACAAGGTGACAACCCATTGGCCTCAATGGGACTCAAACCCAGGACCTTGGGTCATGAGGCGGTTTTGTATCCACTGGACCACATCGAGGGTTGACAATCAGAAGGACGGAACTCAGCACTGAAACGAATATTAAGAATTTCTTTAAATCTGATGGTAATACTGCTTTTGAGAAATGTGATGTTTAATATTTTCTACTAAGCAAATCTACTTCATTCGCAAATGTAAAATCTCCATAAAGCTCATATATGGTACTGTAAGCAAAAATATTATAAATTTAGTAAACAAACGAACAATTTTTAATTATGACCAGCAAAAATTAAAGAAATTATTTATTTTTCTTTCAGTGTGAGTTACGTCTTTTCTGACTTGTCAACCCGAAATTATGCCCTGGCCATAAGCAGTCTGCTCATGTGAAACTCATGTGATGTAGATGTGATGGGGGGGGGTTATGGCAAAGGAAGTATGATGTGAGAAGATATGCTCTTTGGCCATAGATGGACCACCAAGGTCCGTCTTTCTGATGTAAACCCTCGAACGGTGTCCTCAAAGTACTGGTATGTTTGTGCACCATTTAAAAGTGAATTTTATCTCTAACTCTAAAATAAGAATTCTTATTAATGAAATAAAGGATTCATTGACATTCGAACCAGTAACCTTTTGATCTGTACCGTCTCTATCTATTACACTCTGCTATACAAACCTATCTGTCTGTCAGAAAGGCGTTGTTTTGTGTTACTTCAATAGTCTTACGGAATAAAACTCTCACAGTGATGAACACAAATACAAGTGTGCTGTGTATATGGCATTTGGGTTTTAACTACACTGTGGCCATGTATATAAACACTGCCCCATTTGAAATCCATATTCCCCCTGTAGAGGACTTTGAAGACATCTATTCTTAAAGGTGCAATGAGAGATTTGGGGGCCCCCCATATACACTCAGAAAAAAGTCTCCGTCTGATACTTTTTGACATAACTCAAAAAGTATTTAATTTCTCTCTCTCTTCCTTAACGCCCAGTTTCCCGCTGATCTGCAGGGTGCTGATCCACAGGGTCGGCTGCCTTTGTCTTCCTCCTCCACAGATGTCTGTCTCCTGCATCCTCTTCTTTCACCTGGAAGTGGTCCATGTCCTGCTTTACATTGTCGTTCTATCGCTTCCTGGGTCTTCCTCTAGGTCTCTTTCCATCAATCTTAGTGTTCATCACTTTCTTAGCCGGGCCTTCATCCGCCATCCTCATTACATGACCGTACCATCTCATTCGGATCTCTCTCACCTTCTCGTTGATATCATTCACTCCTAACTCCTTCCTGATATCCTCACTCCTCTTTCTGTCCCTCATTTTATCCTCCTTAACATCCTCATCTCTGTTGCTTCCAGAATTCTTTCCTCTTTCCTTCCCACTGTCCATGACTCTGCACCGTACAGCAACACAGTACACTGGACGGATGATGGTGTTGTAAACCTTGACTTTCAGTCTCCTTGGCATCTTTTTGTCACCAATAACACCTGCCAGTTCTCTCCACTTTGCCCATGCTGCAGGGTAAGATGCTAAACTGCATCCAGGCAGAGTGAGCAGGTCATTTGTGGAGTTTTAGTAAGTCCCAGCTAACTTCTATAAAATGCAAACATGTGACCGTTTAAGTACTCTGTGACTGGCGGGTATGGTCGGCGCCAAAAAACCGAGCGGGCCCCTGGGTTAAGGGGGTTTGGGAACTTGCTGCCTTGTGAGGAGGTCTTGGATGGCCAAAGGCTAGGCCCACCGCCAAAAACTGTGGTTGGCGTCAGGAAGGGCATCCGGCCAGAAAACTTTGCTTCATCTTAGTAATCATGCCAGAGTCTAATCATTTAATTTATTTTTATTATTCAAAAACTGATGGATGCGCAAATTTCTAGATAAGACCACCAATAGATTTCTTAACTTGTCTTTGGCTACAGAAATACCTTGAAAGTGAAAACAAAAGGCAATTTTCATTTAAAATATAGGCTGAATTTAGTAAATTTGCTCCAATAGTAAATTTAAAATTTCACAATTTTTGTACCAAAGAAGTATTTCTCAGCTTAACCCTTTCTCATGGGGACATTTTTGATATTTTTTGATGAATTTTTACATTTTTTAGGGAAACTCTTATGTGAACTCTCTCATTACACCTTTAATGGTTGGCAGAGAGACAGTGACACAACTACATTGCTCCAATGGGGACTCAAACCAGGACATTTGGGTCATGATGGCGGTTGTGTATCCACTGGACCACATCGAGGGTTGACAACCAATCAGAAGGGACGGAACTCCACTGCAGAAATATTAACGAATTTCTTTAAATTGCTGTAATACTGCTTTTGAGAAAGGGATGTTTAATATTTCTACTAAGCAAAAATCTATTCATTACTCAAAATGTAAAACAGCACATTAAAGCTCATATATGGGACTCTAAGCAAACATTATATAAACTTTGTAAACAAAGAACAATTTTTAATTATGAACGCCAAAATTAAGAAATTGCTTTATATTATTTCAGTGCTGAGTTACGTTCTTTTGATGTCAACCCTACGAAAATATGCCCTTTTGCCATAAGCAGTCTGTCATGTTGAAACTAATTTGATGTAGATGTGATAGTGTGGGGGTTATGGCAAAAGGAAGTATGATGTGAGAAGATATGCTTTTTGCCTAGATGACCACCAAGTTACGTCCTTCGATTGTCAACCCTCGACGGTGTCCTCAAGTATGGATATGTTTTGTTGCACCAAGTTTAAAGTGAATTTACGTCTCTAACTCTAAAATTAAGAAATTCTTATTTAATGAAAGAAAGGATTCATTGACATTCGAACCAGTAACCTTTTGATCTGTACACTCTGCTATACACAAACCTATTTCTGTCAGAAAGGCGTTGTTTTTTGTGTTACTTCAAGAGAACTTACGGAATAAAACTCTCAAAGACAGGGAGGGTAGGACATGCCAACTAACAGCAACAGAACGGCGATCAACTTCCGCGTAACCGAGCTGCTAGTGTTATTGAAAGAATTAAACGGATGATGCACTCTTACGCACATCGAATGATTACACACACAGGACTTGACTAAAGGCTAGGCCTCGTCACAAATATTTAAATCTAATATGATCGTTATTGGAAATCCACTATTTTGCAGGGGGTTAATCCACTAACCCCGACAGATTTGAAGGCAATAATTTTTTCCTAAATTATCATGATATTATATAGTAGATTTCAACCCATCGTTGCCCTCTAGTACTTTTCGGACGGTCTTGGCATTGAATGAGGGGATGTGCAGTGGATGAAAAGTAAAACTTCACGCTAAATCCATTGAAACACGGAATCCGATACCAGAGATAAGCAATTCTGAAGCTAGTGAAACTCATTCAGGCACGTAAACACATAACTCTCAAAACATTTGGACTAATTGTATTTTCTTCAACACTGTCAATGGATTCAATGTAAAACAGGGTGAGGTTGAATGTTAATGACTTTGAATGCCAGTGCTTTGGATACGAAGGAACCAAAAAGTCTTTACCTCTATTAATCATGAAAGAACAGATTATCTTAGTTCGATCATGATAACAGGTGGAATCGGACCACCGATTCTGTCTCCGCTCCCAACTAATCGACGCTGTCCAAAACTTTGACTCCGGTGACAAGATGGGTTGAATCTACATAGATGTATGACCATTTTTTAAAAGGTTGATTGGCAATGTCACTGGGACCAAGGCTGCGTTGAAAATACAGTAGAATTCCCTAAATGACATTTGGGAAAATCCTCAACGCCCAAATCGAGCAGAGCGTTTTAACTACACTGCGGCCATGTATATAAACATGCCCATTTGAAATCCATCTTCCCATGTAAAGGACTTTGAAGACTTTCTATTCTTAAAGGTGCAACGAGAGATTGGGGGCACCCATATACTGTGTCATATGATGATTTCAATACATGTAGATAAGACCACCAATAGATTTAGTAACTTGTCTTTGGCTACAGAAATATCTTGAAGGTGAAAACAAAAGGCAATTTTCATTTGCTTAATTTCAATCAAATATAGCTGAATTTAGTAAAATTGCTCCAATAGTAATTTAAAATGTCACAAATTTTTGGTACCAAAGAATATTTCTCAGCTTAACCCTTCTATAGGGGACATTTTTGATAGAAGTGTTACATTCGTGCACAATCAAATTTTCACATTTTAGGGAACCGCTTATGTGAACTCTCTCTCTCTTGCACCTTTAATGTTTTGCAGATGACAATTGAATCTGACAACCAAGGATTGGCCATATTCCTATGAATTATCAAATTATACCAAATTTTTCAAATTTTACCGAGAAAGAAATGAGGTTAAGGAAACAAGGCAGGCCCTTAATTGCATGCAAAATTGGCACACTTTTTTATCACAGCCAATTTGAGAAAGTACAATGGATGCAATGGGAAATTTCACTGATGACTTAAAAAATGCACACTGTCATTTGGTCCAGTCAATGAATATGATGACATGTGCAGTATTAAAAACAACATGAATATACAGTTAATAAACATCTTAACATGAATATGCCACCATATTTGGGTCTTTTCAGTAACTTATGAATGTATACAAAAAAATAAATTAATAGCAACCTACACAGCTACAATATATCAGAAATAAATGGGGGTAACCACAAGTTTCAAAGCTTCACTTTTAAGAGTGTTGCCATGAACAGAAATAAGGCAAAATATACGATGCAGAAACAGATGGCAAGTTTGGATAGAAAATATGGAAGTGACTATTCGCCAGATTAGTTCGGCGAATACTGTTGTGAAATCTATTTTACCGGACAAACTTATGTGGGCGCTATTTATATAGTATACTATCATTTTCACAATGCGTATTATCTGTTTATTCCGTAAAGCTATGTAGGATTAAAAATTCAATCACCACCCACATTACTCCATCGCTAGGTAGTGGATAGAGCATCGATTTATATGCAGTATCCAGGTTCGAATCCAACCATGGCCTTTTTCAAATAAATGTATTTAATATTATTTTAGCGTAAAGAGAAATATTACTAAGTCCAGTAGTTTGTCCGGTAAAGAGATTTCACAACAGTAATTCGCAAGATAGTCGGCGAATTTAACGTTTGCCTAGAAAATATTCACCAAAATCGAAGTGAAAAATTACTGAAACCACTTCAACGTATTTGAGAACAGTTGGATGTTTACATTCTGTAAAATGTAAATGTCAAAACATCCTTCGACTGTCCATGGCAAGCAGTGGTCAAAATAATACCAGTCACTACTCGCGTATTTACAGAATGTATTACACTAAAAATGTTTCAAAGAACTGGAAGTGATTGCAGAAGGTGCCCATTCATTTTATTTGAAGATTTTACAATGACAATCTGGTCCTTTAAGCGTTCTCAACTGTTCAAAACAATGTTATCACAACCTGCGACTCTGAATCTGGGTCCATCGTATCCTCATCTGTTGGCCATTTCTTCATATAGTCCCCCTCTATTAAATCTTGTTCCCAAATTCCAACAGTTTCTCCACTTTGCCCTCTTGGGAAGTTGATTAAGGTTTCTGGAATCTGCACTAACATCGCCGTTATCTATACCATCAGCATTCAGTTGGCTTCTTCACAGCTGGACATGCAGGGGATTCCCCATTGGGATTTTGCCTTTCTACCTGCCCTGCTTTCATGTTTGAAATACACGTGAAGTTTTCACCTGGGTTTCCGTCTCAAAGGCATGTCTGAATTTTGCTCTCGAGTGTACGATTTCACTGATTCATCGCGTGGAACTGTGGAGATTTACCACCAGTGGGTTCACTGTAACAGAGAAAAGAAGAAGAAATATTCAAAAAACACATATGTTGTATTAAATATTTAACTGAAGCCTGATTCCCGTTCCAATGTTGACTGAAATTATGCATTTCCCTTCTGAGAAGTGAAATGCCCCAAAATACCTATTTGCACCTTAA